>JANHAO010026626.1:0-11042 GCA_026873985.1 Saraca asoca | reverse complement strand
TTTTTCAGAAATCTCACATATAAGGGTCTATATACACTAAAATTGAAATCTCACTACATGGTTACTAGAAAATAAATCTTTTGTTATAGGAGTCCTCACCAGGGTCTAAAGAGTCAATATGCAACTCGGCCGGAACTGGGATGCTACCAGTGAGCTTATGGAGACTGTTGAACAATTTGTACTATTTAGAGCTTTTAACATAATATCTTGAGAAATCAACTCTAGAGTTACTAGAAAATAAATTCGATGATTTAGGATTACTCACCGGGTCCAGGAGAGGTTATGCCAGCTCACTGCCGGCTGGAGTGCCGCTGGCAGTCCCAAACCTTGACTGGCCGAACAGGGGAGGAAGAAGAAATCAAGCTGCATTAGCTCTCTCTCTCAACCCATGAAACATGCTGGAGAGTAGAAGAACAACGGCCATCAGACTGAGGAGGCTACGGCAACCATGGCCGTCATGGCTGAAGGGGAACAGTTCATCGGAGCTTCCTTCTCTCACGACACAACCAAGCTGAAAAGAAGAAGCCGAAGAAGGAGAAGCCGGAGGGGGGAGAAGGGAGAAACGCCGGAAACTACCAAGGAAGCGCCGGCAACCATGAAGCTTCGAAAAATTTCATAAGATGGCCAAGAATGGAAGAAGAGAGGAAGAAGAAAGAAGAAGGAGGGAGGGCCGGGGGAAGTTCGGGAATTTTCTGGAGTGTGGCCAAAAATATCAGCCCCAAGGTCACTTGCAACCTGCTGAACCGGTTTCAGCCCAAAGAATTTTCAATTTGGCCTTAACTTTTCACCTTAATTCAAAATCTGCCCCACTCGAAATCAAAGTTTTTCACTTTAGTCCTTGAAAACTTTTCAGTTTAGTCCTTTTGAATTTTAAATTTTTATTTTCAATTTTCCCTTTTTATTTTCTAAATTTTCCGGGTATTACAATTTTCCCTTGTTCCTAAGAAGACATTGTGTGTCATAATTTCACCTTGAGCATTTCGTTTGCTGACAAGAGGTATTATAGAATGGAATTTGTAGTTCCTTCCTAAATTATAGTAGAATTTTCAATCTTTATTTCTTTGATACATATAATATTCTTTTTCATTATAATGAAGCTTTTTAATTTTATAATTATGAAATAAATAATTTCTTTGGACCATAATGGATCCTATTTCTTGATGGATTAATTTTTGAAACTTTTTATTATTATTTACCATTGATTTTTGTTTACCTATTCTATGCTTAATGTCTTTGAGTTGTTTGCTTAGAAATTTTAAAATTTATGGATTGATTTAAATTATTATTGGAAAAGAAAGTTTGAATTATAAACTTTTAATTAGATGATGCTTGTTTGATATAGAATAGGAATATATCTAAGTTGCAAGTACAAACTTGATAATACTTTGCTTAATAAGTTCTTTTAAATTATCAATTCACATAGGAATATAGTGTTTTGATTTAAAAGAATATAATTTTCATTTATGGAAAAGGATGGTTCATACATTAGAGTATTAATTGTCAATAGGATTCAGTGATGATAATAGGAAGTGATAGTTTTAGTTCCTTAAGAATAGGTGAAGTTATACACCCTAGAATTCTTTCTTGATTTTTATAAATTACAATTCTTGTTTTGATGGATTTCTATAATTTGATTTTATATTTGTTAAATTTTTGCTCTTAATTATTTTCAAATAAAATCAATTCAAGATATTTCTAGTACATAATAAGATTAGATTAATTATTTGTGGGATTCGGCTTTTGAAATTATTTTCACTATATTACTTGTTGACTGTGTATACTTTCATGATTATGTTAATTGCTAAATTCCACAACAAGTTTTTGGCGTCGTTGTAGGGGAATTGTTTTCTAATCTTTTTAATATTAATACTAATTGATTTTGATTTTACTTTGAATTTTTTTTCAAGAACTATCTCTAATTTGCATGCAAACTAGATCAAGAAACAAGGTGCTAGTGCCATTGGATCAAGAAATTGAGAAAACATTGTTGACTATTAGAAAAGAAAAGAGAATGGCAAATTTAGTTCCTATTATGGCAAATCCAAATAGAGCTGAACAATAGTAAAGTCTAAAAGGCTATCTTGTGCCTTTAGTTGATGGCATCCATTCATGTATTAAGAGAGCAGCCATCCAAGCTAATAATTTTGAAATCAAGCCTGTAATCATTCAAATGATTCAAACTTCAATGTAATTTGGAGGACTACCTAATGATGATCCTAATGCTCATGTCTCTAATTCTTTGGAGATATGTGATACTTTCAAACACAATGGAGTCTCAAATGATAGTATTAGACAATGAATGTTTCATTCTCACTTAGAGACATAGTGAAGAGTTGGTTGCGCTTTCTTCCTTTAGGATTAATCATTAACTAGGATGACTTAGCTTAAAAGTTTTAAGCCAAGTTCTTTTCACTTGCTAAAATTGCAAAATGACATTACTTTTTTTGTGCAATATAATTTTGAATTAGTTATGAAGCATTATAAAGGTACAAAGATTTGCTCAGAAAATGTCCACATCATAGGCCACCAAAATGGCTTCAAGTTCAAATGTTTTATAATGGTTTGGTAAGCCCAACTCGAATGACATTTGATATTGTAGTAGAAGGTGCTCTTATAGGGAAGTCAATTGATGATGCATATGATCTGCTGGATGAAATGGCTACTAATAGCTATTAATGGCTTTCAAAGAGATTAGCACCATGAAAGGTAGTTTGAGATCATAAGCTTGATGCCATCACAACATTATCTGCTCAAGCTATTGTGTTGACTAAGAAGCTTGATATTATAGAGGTCCATTCAATTTGAAGTTCTTTGGTGGTTTATGGAATTTGTAGGGAAAATCATGTTCATAAAAAGTGCCCCATCAATACCGAGTCAGTTTAATTTATTACTAATCATAATAGGTAACAAAATAGCCCATACTCAAATTTTTATAATCCAAGGTGGAAGAATCATCGAAACTTTTCCTGGAATAATAATAATTTAGTGGATGCCTCTTCATCAAAACCACCCATCTATTCACAAATATTTTCTCAACCAATGCCCACAAAAGAGAAGAAACCATCATTGGCATCATCATTCAACAAATAGTAGCTTCCATTTGTAATTTGGAGCTATAAATGGGGCAATTAGCCAGTGCACTAAACAATCATTAACTAGGTTCTTTGCCATGCAGCACTAAAGAGAATCCCAATAGAGAAGGGAATGAGCATTACAAAGTCATAATACTGAGAAGTAGAAAAGAACTCCTTGAAGCCGTGATTACTAGACTAGGATGGAGAAAAGTGTATATCAAGACTCCATTGATATAAATGAGGCAATAACTCAAGAAAAGCTCATATTGCTAAGCCTTTTCAATAGGAGCATTATAGTCCACTACTTCCATTTCCACAAAAGATTTCAAAAGCACAAGATGGACATTTCTCCAAATTTTTAGAGGTTTTCAAAAAACTACACATCAATATTCTCTTTGCTAATGTGTCAGAATAAATGCCTAGTAATGCTAAATTCAAGAATGAGATTTTGTTGAGAAAGAGGCATTTGGAGGACTTTGAGACTATAGCACTTACTTAAGAGTGCAGTGCTATTTTACAAAAGAAGTTGTCTTCTAAACAAAAAGATTTAGGGAGTTTTACAATACCATGCACCATGCAATTAGTACTTTGGTAAAGCTCTTTGTGATTTAGGGGAAGCATCAATCTAATGTTTTTGTCCTTTTTCAAAAAACTCAGTCATGAAGAAGCCAAGGTAACCACAGTGACATTACAGTTAGCAAATCTCTCATTAAAACATACAAGAGGAGTAACTGAATGTGTCATTGTTAAAGCTGAGAACTTGATTTTACTTGTAGACTTCATAGTCTTGGATATGGAAGAAGACTATGAGATACCTATCATATTGGGTAGACCATTTTTAGCTATAAGTAGAACTTTTAGCTTGTACAAGAATTCGTTAAAGAGGGATGTCTAGAGGATTCTCTAGCAATAGCTTTTACTTTCAAATATAAGGATGACAGGAGCAAAACAAATGAAAAAGTCAACTAGTTGGAATCATTTTCAGAGTTCAAGGGGTGGGTCAAGAGCTAAGTTTGAATTAATTGAGTTTTCTTTTTCACCTATAAGATAATGAGAAATCATCTAACAGGCAGCTGGCACCTCTAGAGCTTAAACCACTACATAACCATCTTTGATATGCATACATAGGTGAATTATCATATTTTCTGGTGATAATTTCTTCTACACTTGATGATGTACAAGAGAAGAAACTACTTAGGGTGTTGTGAGAATGCAAGAGAGCTTTGGGATAGACCATAACTAATATAAAGGAAATCATCCCTTCAATATGCATATATAGGAAGTTGTTAGAAGAAGATTGCAAGCTAACTATTGAATCTTAAAGAAAGCTTAGTCCAATCTAAAAGAGGTAGTGAAGAAGATTGTCAAATGCCTAGCTAATGTCATCGTTTATCTTATTTTAGACAATGGTTAGGTGAGTCCAGTTCAATGTATGCCTATGAAAGGTGGCATGACAATGATCAAAAATAGCAAGAATGAGCTCATTCCTAATAGAACAATAACTGGGCATAAGATTTGTATAGATTATTGTAAGCTCAACAATGCCACTAGAAAAGATCACTTCTCATTATCATTTATTGAATAGATGCTAGAGAGGTTGGCAAGTCATGAATATTATTGTTCCTTTATGGCTACGTTGGATATCATCATAATTTTATTGCTCCAAAAGATCAAGAAAAGAGTACCTTCACTTGTCCTTATGGAACGTTTGCCTTGAAGAGGATGTCATTTGGTCTATGTAATGCTCCAACCACTTTCCAATAATGTATGATGGCTATTTTTTTCCAACATGGTAGAACAATTTATTGAAATATATATGGATGATTTCTCTGTCTTTGGAGATTCATTTGATAAATGCCTAACTAATTTATCCCTTGTTTTAAAAAGATATGAAGAAATCAATCTTGTTCTAAATTGGGAAAATGTCACTTCATGGTGAAAGAAGGAGTGGTACTTATCCATAAGGTATTAACAAAATGCATAGAGGTGCATCGAACCAAAATTAAGACCATTGAGAAGTTAATACCACCCTCATCTATAAAAAGGGTGAGGAGCTTCTTGGGTCAGGTTGGTTTTTAGACAAGATTCATTAAGGACTTCTCCAAAATTGCCAAACCTCTTTGCAACCTACTTAAGAAAGATATACCATTCAAATTCACTGATGAATGTCTTTATACATTCCAAGTTTTAAAGGAGTAACTTGTTTCAATTCCTATCATTGTTGCACTTGATTAGAATTTACCATTTGAACTCATATGTGATGCTAATGATTATGATGTTGTTGCTATTCTTGGATGGTGAGAAGAAAGAATGTTTCATACTATCTATTATGCAAGCAAAGCACTAAATGATGCTTAACCCAATTTTGTTATTACTAAAAAGGAACTCTTGGCCATTGTGTTTGCATTTGACTAGTTCTAGTCTTATCTCATTGGAATTAAGGTATCAATTTACACTAATCATTTGGGTATCAAGTATTTGATTGCTAACAAAGATGCAAAGCCGATATTCATAAGATTGGTGTTACTTTTGCAAGAATTTGATTTAGAAATTGAAGATAAGAAAGGGCAATGAAAATCAAGTATCGGATCATTTATCTAGATTGGAGAACACGAACAACAAAGAAGATCTAATCTTGATCAATGAGACATTCCTTTAGTTGTTTGCATTTCATCGTTCATTAGTGCCATGGTATGCAGATCATGTGAATTTTACTGTGAGTAATATTTTTCCTTCAAACTTGAACTATCAACATCTATAGAAGTTTTTACATGATGTTAAATTCTATACATGGGATAAACATTATCTCTTTAAGCAATGTGTTGATAAAATGAAGTGAAGATGAGTTCCAAATAAGAAGATGAAGAGTATCTTGATGCATTGCCATTCTTCCATGTATGGTGGTCATTTTGGTGTAGATAAGACAACTGTAAAGGTCTTACAAAGTGGATTTTACTAGCTAAGGATGTATATTATTTTGCAAAAACTTGTGATAGATATCAGAGAACTGGAAACATTTCTGGAAAACATAAAATGCCCTTGAACAATATCTTAGAAGTGGAACTTTTTGATGTGTGGGAATAGATTTTATAAGACCATTCATTCCATCATTTCCAGTGGATTATGTTTCTAAATAAGTGGAAGTTGTAGCACTTCCTTCCAATGATGAAAAATGGTTATCTCCTTTATGAATAAACACACTTTTACTCATTTTAACACTCCATGAGCTATAATTAGTGATCATGGCACTCACCTTTGTAACAAGTACCTTTATGCTCTTTTAGATAAATTAAGAGTTACTCACAAAGTTGTAATTACCTATCATCATCAAACAATTGGCCAATGGAGTTTTCCAATCAAGAAGTGAAGTCAATTCTTGGAAAATCTATAACTCTAGGAAAGATTGGTCTAAGAGGTTGGATGATGCACTTTGGGCATACTGAACTACTCACAAAACTCCCATTGGGATGTCTCTATGCCAGTAAGTGTTTGGTAAGTCTTGCCATCTTCTTGTAGAACTAGAGCATTATGCTTATTGGGCTATGAAAATTTAAACATGCATATGAAATTGGTGGGTAAGAAAAAACTACTTCAACTCAGTTAGTTGGATGAGTTCCAATTTAATGCTTATGAGAATGCCAAACTATACAAGGAAAAAACCAAAAAATGGCATGACAAGAACATAGTTACAAGTCAATTTTGTTGGTCCTAAAAATTATGATCTTTCCCTTAGATCAGATGATCTTTAATTAGGATTCTTATTAAAAACTCAGCAAATAACTTTAAATCCTTTTTTACAAATATTCTTTAGATTGTGATTCTAGTTGTTTTACAAAAGTGGAAGTCTTTTGAAGAAAAAAATCAGAGTAAGTTTATTGAATAACAAAGATTGAATTGAAGTCATTGATTAGATGTGATATAAAATTGAGAAACAATTAAACAATTAAAAAGAGTACAAGAGTGTAGTAGAAACAGTTGTAATCAATTGAATAGTTAAACTAGAAAATATAAAAGTGCAGAAATGTAAATTGTAGAAATGTAAATGACACAAGGGATTTTTAAAGTGGTTCAACTTCAATTGAAATGCCAATTGAAGTCTACATCCACTAGACAATCCTTAACTAGATAGTCACCTTTTATTAACAATCAACAGGAATTAACTAGGTTCCAAAACAGCCAGTTTATACATAAGATTTGACTAGGCTCTTGCCAACCTATAGATATAAAAATTCTTTCATCTCCTACATACTATGATCAACCTCATAACCTAGAAGATACTCCAAGAATTCTCTATAACTTTAACTATTTATGATCAACCTTACAACTAAAGAAGATGTAAAGGGAAGATCAACTTCTTCTTTTGTATCTCATATTTCTATTAACCTAGAAATCTAAAAAGAAAACTAGATTCCTATCAACCTAAAAATCTGAAATGAATATGAGAATTGAGGTAAGAAATACAATACCAGAATTTGAGATGAATATCTCAAACATCTAATGTGAATTTTCCCCTAATTTGATCCAAGATCCTTTGATTTGATGAAATATAGTGAGGTAGTGATTAATCTGGTATAACTCAATTATCTCTGTATTTTTCACACTTGAAGAAATGAATGTATTATGAAAACTAATTTGAGAAGTTAAGTTTGAAATGAGGTTAGGGGTATTTATAGTTTTGTAACTGACATTTGAAAAATAACTAACTTTTAGTTTGTGAATTGATTCAGAGCAATTATCAACTAATGAATCGATTCATCTATGAATATCATAAAGAAGTTCATGACCAAATCAATGCATGAATCAATTTACAATATTATGTAAACAGGTATGAACTGATTACCTAATCGAATCAAACTTTCCATGAACCGATTACCTAATTGATTTAGGCAAATTTCTAACTTTCAGTAAGAAATATTTTTTCAAAACTTTTCTTCATGAATCAATTCAAGTATAGTTTAACAAGATCATCAGTATGAATCGATTCACATAGTGAAAAATAGTTTTTATAAAACTTACACTTGTGAAAGATAATTTGAAAACTCCATTTGAAAAACATTTAATTTTAGCTCACTTCAAGTGATTTATTTCTATCTCAATATAACTTTTGTAAGAAACTTGCTTGGATCAAATTGGATTAGAATTCATTTACAAAAGATCCTATTAAAATAAAAGAAATATACTAAAGTCTAATGTGGATTTTTTCAATCATATACTTTGATCCTATAAAACAAACAACAAATACTAAAACATATGATCAAATTTAAAATTATTTTCAACATCAAAACCAAATAAGGTGAGATAGCAAAGCAATCTCTCTGGCTAGGCTAACAATCTCCTTAGAAAGGCTAATAATCTCTCCCTTTTTTATGGTAATAAATAATTTTAGATAAGGATTAAAGTAAAAAAAATGTAGTACTTCTAAAATCATTGAGTACTAAAATCAAATATAATCAAATATCTTTTTTATATCTCCCCTTTCCAATAAGGGTCAAAGTTTTTGAAAAAAAACGTTTGATAGTTTTTAGTTTTTCAAAATTTAAAATCTTATTTTGATAAAATTGATTACTTTCAATTTTTTGTTTTACTCTTTACTATTTTTTTTATTTACTCCGCCTTTTGAATTGAAGATAACATCTTATCTAAAATCTCTTTACGCTCTCCTTATCTAAAATCCTTCATTCTCCCCCTTTTGGCACATAAAAAAG
This sequence comes from Saraca asoca, assembly GCA_026873985.1. Lineage (NCBI taxonomy): Eukaryota > Viridiplantae > Streptophyta > Magnoliopsida > Fabales > Fabaceae > Saraca > Saraca asoca. Next base: position 2,263 of record JANHAO010026626.1, on the reverse strand, counting down.
CAATAATGCATTCAGAAAAATTAATGTACCAAAAAGAATAGACTGAAATTAGAATAGAATAGCATAGGGTAAATAATCATGATATCAGCATCTGATACAATATCAAAATTTAGAATATCTAGAATTCAAATATATATAATTAGAATACAAAATTCAAAATATTCAAAAATCAAGATACCAAAATACAATCCAGAAAATTGAATTAAAATATAATATCAAGATCCAATATCAAAATATCAAGATACAATATCTCAAAATATCAAAATACAAAATTTAGAATATCAAGATACGATCCAAAATAAAAATGAAACAAGGTAAAAAGGGACTAAGGGATACAATAAACAAACAGTCATCAATACACAACATACTAAGTAGGTGGAGGTTCTTGATCATCCATTCTCTGAAGTTCAATCTCCTCTTTATTTTCTTACATTCACTGTGAAATCTCATGCAATTGAGTTTCAATGGAATTGAATTGCTCATTGACCCAATTAACTTAATTTTGGTGTTCAATTCCAAAAAAGCGAGGCGATCATCTACAAACTCAATCAAAGTTTGTTGTTTGTCCATTCGGTTAATCATATGTGTGTGTAGTTTTTGGATTTCCTCAATTATTCTTGCTTTAACTTCATTGGACAACCCAGTCCTTCCTGAGCTTAAGGATCCTCCAGTGGTTTGAAGAATTTGTGATCGTTTCCTAGTCTATTTTCCTTGATCATTTTGTTTTAGACCCATCTTGTGTATATATGATGCATTAATCATAGTAGTTGAATTTATTTGAAAAACTTGGTGTTTATTAGAAATTTTTAGTTTGAATTTGGCAAAGATACGAGAAAGGATCATCCCATAGGGGAGGAAACCAATATCTGTCCTTCTGGAACATTTAGCCAGATGTTTAAGTATAAAATAGGGCATATTAAAATAAAATTAATTTTTAATCACCCACATAAAAAATAGTTCATCTTTCACAATTTGTGTAAAATTTATGATCCTTGGAAGTATCACCTTACACAAAGCATAGTTTAGGATCCTATCTTTAAGAGATAAGCCAGTAATGAGCAATTTTTCACTTCCATCTTTAGGGGTGGAATAAGGTTAAAGTTCCTAATGGCTGATTCCCCACTATAATCAGGAAAGGATCCTGCATTAAGCTTAGGTTGTGTTGCATCCAATCACTATGTGTTTATGCATCACATAACAGGATATTTTATCATCATCAGTAGCAAGATTTGCATAAAACATTTTAACTAACCTAGGGTAAGTGTTTCCTTTACAATTCATAAATTTTTCTAGCCTATACTTGGCTAATAATTTTGGTAAGTGAGTATTTTGTAACAATTGTTCACTAAAATATTTTAGAGGTTCTACCTTCTTATTTGCTAATCAGAGAAAGGTAGCATACTCACTGGTGAATTGAAGTATGATTTTTCTTCTACTAGCATGGATGATTAGGTTGGTGACTTTTCTTTTCTCTTGATTGGGAGTTTGATTCTTTTCGACATCTTGTAGAGATTTCTAGAAAATTTGGGAAATTTGGGTAGTTAGGGTTTTGGAGTTGAATTTGGGATCTTTTGATTTTGGGGAATTTTGTTGAAATTGATCGGTTAGAAATGTTAGATTAGGTGTATCTAACATTTTTGTGATAGAAATTTGTGAAAAAAATTGCTAGGAGGTTAAGATTCGAGTGTAAGTGTGAGAGAGTTTTTAGGTTGGCTAAAAGGAAAACTATGAAATGAAGTTGAAATCGATTCGGGTATATATAGAATCACACTTTGAATTGATTCACCTTTCGATTTAGAGGGCAAATATTTGAGAGCAAATCGATTCAGGTATGAGTTGTTCATAGGATTCTTATGTGAAATGATTCTAGAATCAATTCATCTAGGTTTATAAAAATTTTAGAAATTTTGAAATCTTCCCAAAACATTGAAAATTTTGTGAATCAGTTCATAATGTATGTTTTTGAGATGTGAATCCATGCTTGAATCGATTCAAAAACTCAAATAAATCTGAGAAAAATTTGAATCAATTGCTAAATTGATTCAGAAAGTCCCGAACTCAGTTTTCGTACTATTAGTCTGATAGGTGCCCTAAGGCCAATGTGATTGAGCTCTATTGCATCTATGACTGTACATTTTGGATTGATGTGATAATAAAGGTTAATTATTCATCTTATATTACTTTCATTGTGTATTGCATGTTAAAGATGAAGTCCATGGTGGGAAGTTATTTCATTCAATCAATCCTATAAGGGGTTATCAGA
>JANHAO010026625.1:0-11039 GCA_026873985.1 Saraca asoca | reverse complement strand
GGAAGCCCAATGGCACTCTCTCAATTATCATCAAAATAAAGTCCATAAAGTAGAAGATTCAACCAAACACAAAATAAAATACTTACCCTAACATTTTTTGCCATGGGTTGGATCACTATCTGAAGATATATTGGAGAACATGGCAAGCAAAAACACAAGTAGAAGAGGCAGAAACAGAACTATGCCTAGAAAGATTGAGCAGCACAACAAGTAAAAGAAGTAGCCAGGCAGAAGTAGTAGCAAATGCAGTAGAAGCTGTGGTAGATGCAGCACCAACAGTAGCAAAAGAAGTAGCAATAGAATCACAAGTAAAAAAAAAAGCAAAATCAAAAAGTGTAGTGGCAATGGTTGGCAGAAGAGCAAAGATGAAAAAGGGGAAAAATATTGGAGGGAAGAATAGGAATGCACAGGAAAAGTGATTTAACAAAAGGAAAAAGGAAAAAGTTATAAATTGAATGTAATTAAATTAAACGTTATAAAATTTTTGTAAAAAAAAATTATTTGGCAACATAATTTAAGTGTTGCCTATTGCTAAAATTTTTGCAACACTTCAAAAAGTGTTGTCTATTTTATCTATGGCAATGGTTTCAAGTGATTGTTGCCTAAAATTATAAACAAAGGCAACAATACAAAAAGATGTTGCCTATTCTAGTTATAGGCAATAGTTTTTGAATGTTACTGAGTTAAGTGTTGCCAAAGGCTAGAAATATTGCAGTGATGGTTGGATGTGTACTTAGGGATTAGAGTAGGAAAAGATCATTTTGCCCTTCTATTACTAAATTATTACACAACTTACCTGATTAGGCTCTTAATTGGGCTTTTGATATGTAATTAAGTTACTAATTATTCAATTTAGTGTCTTAATTGCATATCTAATTTTATTGGCATTCCCACTTATTCTTAAGTGCACTTAAGGCTATTGAGGACCTAGAATGTTACACTATATGCCCTACTCATGACCTATACAACTAAACAAAATACCACAGAAGCCCAAACATCACAATATACACAAACTACTGGGTGACAACTAGACATAATCACATAAAGAACTTGTTGATGGTGAAATTTGGTTCATACGGAGGGTTGAAATCTCAGCCAACGAAAAAAGTTCAGGGAACCAATACTACTTCTGAAATGCGAAAGGACATGAGCTGAGAAGAAGAAGGAATGAAGAGGCAGTGAGTTTTAATGTGGTTTGACCAAATCCAGGCATTGGACCCTACGTCCATGGTAGAATTTTTATTGATGTGTAAGAATTAGAATTTTTGCTTATGGAGTTATTGCCTTTTTTTCCTCCTAACAATGCCATCCTATTTATAGAAGAAAAGAGGGCTACATGCATTAATTACATGCTACAGTAGTGTTACATCAAACTATAAATGGAAAAGACAATGAAAGGCCACAATTCAGCTGCTGTAGAATGTAGACTGTGGGGTAGACCCTCTTTGTCAGTTGTAGGCTTGCATCTGTCACCACCCATTGCTTGGCGTTGCCGTAGCAAGGTAGCGGGCTTGAGCTAGGCGCTTGGCTACTCAGTGAGCTGATCTTGTGACCTTCTTATTGGGTCACTGGCTCACTGTTTAGTGAGGCGAGGCCACTCCAAAAGATTATCCAAGTGACTCCATTGCATCACTGCCTCGCTGCCCTGTGAGGCGAGGCTTGCTTCGCAGGATGATGCCGGGACTTTTTTACTATGCTACTTTCTGATAGGTGGAGCGAAGCTCGCTAAATGCCTTTGGTGCGCCTGGGGCAACGAGATCTTGAGGCTATATTTTGTATACAATATAAGCCCCCCAACTCTCGATTTGCTTTACGGACCGGGAGTTATAAGTTTTCGATGCTTGATTTGTATCTTCAATCAGTGTCCTTCTTTGACTGGGACGTCACGTCAGATGTCTTTCCATTCTACTTTATGCCATGCTTTCCTCTGTTTGCCATTTTTGGTTGTTGGTGTGGCATTATCACTCATTATTGGCTGTTGGATGAAGATCAGGTTAGATACCTTCTGTATTCTTCAAAGGGCCAAGCAGGTCTATTTATAGCCTGGGCCATTCTTTCTTTCATCCTAGAGAGACTTAATGAGAAAGTTTGAAGAACCTTCACTATTTCTGTGTGTTGGCTTCCAATGAAGCTTGTTGAGATATGGATGGCCTATTGTAGAGTACCGAGAGACATGGATACCCATTGCATGTGGCTCTGGAGCAAGATCTGCCTAGCGGGCTCCTAGGAGATCTTATGTTGACTGCGAGCCACTTCCTCTGACCTTTGCCTATGATGCTACTACTTGACCAGTCGACTTCCATGATTTTTTGATTTGCTCTGGTCTGGGTCAGGAGAAAACACTGAAGGAAATAAGCAGGAGGAACTTTGGGGCTGCTGGTCCTTCGCGATCTCAAAGACTGGCTTTTCTGCTCTTTTTGTAGAGACGATTATGCCAAGTTCCTAGGCTTCTTACCGTCAGCCCTAGATTTCTTCTTTGATGTAATTTTTCCTCGTAGACCAAGGTATTTTTGCTGTTCGAGCTTGTTCTTTTTTCAAATGTTGTAATCGGATGCTTTATGCATTGCTATATGTACACTTTTGACAATTAGTGAAATATTTCTTTTCACCAGTCAGCAACACTTTATTTTTCTGATCACTCAACTTATTGTGAGTAGGAGAAAGAGATTGTATGTAAGTCGCGCCCAAGATATCTCATTCAAGATATGAAAAATTCATCCACATGAGAGCTATCAAAAGTTTGTGTAATGGATTTATTTCAGTTTCTTTGTGCCATAGAGGGCTAATGACTAAGTTTTTGTTTTGTTGTGGCAAGGTGAAAACTGTTCGCTGAAGTTTTGTTTTGATGGAGTAAAAACTCTTTATCTAGGTAATGCTTGGCCAATCAGCAATTTATACTGATTCAGTATGCAACAGTTAGTATGACTAGTCATCATTGATAACTGATGATCATTACAGGATTAATATATGGTTCAGATGGAAGGCCCAAGCTCTTTGATGGCAACTCACTGAGCCTGCTGGGCATGCTATCCCGATGATCTTACCACATAATCCTGTAGTCGACCTCTTTTGATAAGGTCTTCGATGGCGTCTTTGAGTGTCTGACATTCTGAGGTGGTGTGCTCAGCTTCATTCTAGTAAGCACAAAATTTGCTTTGGTCTCTAGGCTTGGTGGACACCCTCAATGGTTTGGGCTTTCTGAAGTCCTCGTTATGCCTTTTCGCAGCAAAGATTCTATCCTATATTTTGAAGTCCTCATTCTAGTAAACACAACTTCCCAAAATAACCTATCCAACTAGTTCACAAAAACTTAATAACCAATAATCATCTACCATCTTTTACAATCAGTTTTTCATTTGAAATAAAATCTCTTAATCACTTAAATCTAATCTAAGGGCAAAAGAAAATCAAGTTGGAAAAGAGTACAAATTTTGCTCACTAGTTTAACATTGTGTTAGGGTTTTCAACCTAGGACTTTCAATTGGATGAAGTGAAGGGACAAGCTAATCTTGTTGTGGCTCTAGCTATTGGTTGTTGTTGGTCACCAGTCAACATGAACAATTAGTTCAAGCTAACCAAGAAGTATTTCAAGCTTGACTAAATCTACCACTCCATCACAAACCACCATGGCTACGTAGGACTAGTAACTAGCATGACAAGTTATAGAAGAGTGTTGGTAAGACTAGCAACACTACTGTGGGATGTAGGGGAATGTTAATGAAGTTGGCATTTTCCAATGAGAGAAATAGGGTAAAAAATTGGGTCAGTAGCCAACACACAACATCTTCACCACTACTTCGACCCAAAATCAGCTGGATAGTGTATCCTTATGGCCTTAGGCGGGTTGAAGTCTAATGTTGGTCACTTTTAGCCTAACCAGCTTGTTAGTGTTAGCCTTGTTATCATACTTTCTTTAGTTTTAATGTTGAAAAATAATTTTAATCAATATTACAATTTGTTTTTATGCTTAATGTTTGTTAATTGATTACAGGGTTAAAGTTAATCAAAGTCCATTCAAGAGATCCACTTTAAATATAGCATTTTTACAATTTTCAATTAGGATCTTTTGTAAGTGTGTTCTAATTCATTTTGATCCAAACAAGTTTCTTAAAATTAGTTTAGTTGAGGTAGAAATAAATCATTTGAAAGAAGCTTTAAATGAAAGTTTTCAAAGACACTTTCACAAGTGAAAGTTTTATAAAAATTGTTTTTTACTATGTGAGTCGATTCATAAATCAATTCATATAGAAAATCTTGTGAGTCGATTAGCTAGTCAATTCATGAAGAATTGTTGCAAGGATTTTTTTGAAAAATGTCTTTACCGAAGGTTAGAAAATCTTGTTAATCAATTTGATAATCGATTCATATCTATTTACATGATAGTGTGAATCAATTCACATATCGATTTAGTCATGAATTTCTTGATGATATTCATAAACGAATCAATTCATAAGTTAGTAACCACTATGAATCAATTCCTAAATCGATTCACAGTCGAAAAGTTAGTTATTTTTTAAATGTCAGTTGCCACACTATAAATAGAAACAAGCTTCATTTCTCTCATAACTTTCATATCAGATGGTGTGAAAAATAGAGAGAAAACAAAGTCTAAAGTTGATCTATCGCTACCTCAATTAGTTTCTTCAAATCAAAGTATTCTTAGATCAATTTGAAAGGAAATCATACATTAGATAATTGAGATTTACATCTCAATACAAGTATTGTATTTTCTATCCTCAAATCTTGTTTTTTTGCTTTCGATTTCTAGGTTTATAGAAATTTAAGATACAAAGGGAGAGGTTGATCTTCCCTTTATATCTTCTAAAATTGTGAGGTTGACCATAGTTTATAAAAGGTGTAGAGAATTCTTGTAGTTTCTACTAAAATTATGAGATTGATCATAGTTTGTAAGAGGTGAAAAAAATTTTGTATCTAAACTGGTTCGCAGGAGCCTGATAAATTTTTGTGTGGACTAGTTCTCAAGAGCCCAATAAAATTTTGTGGATGTTAATAAAAAGGACATTTGGTTGAGGATTCAATCGGAGTGGATGCATACTTCAATTGTAGTTTTAATTGAAGTGGAACCACTTTAAAAATCTCTATGTTCTTAATTTTACTACATTTATTTTAATCTACACATATAAACTGATTAATAAATTCTCTTGCATACTAAATAAATATTTAACCTATGATAAATTGATTCCTCGCTTTCCAATATAAATAATTATTTCTAGTAAACTATACTCTGATAATTATTTCAGGTAGCTGAAGATCAGATCAGTGAGCTAATTGGAGGAGAAATGGATGCCAGTTGAAAAGAAGAAGAAGGAGAAGGAGTAGAAGAAGAAGAAGGAGAAGAAGAAGAGGAAGTTGGAAGCAGGGGTTGAGTAGAGTGAGAAGGAGGTGGGGCCAAAAAGAAAAGGAAAAAGGGAAAATTTCCTTTTAGCCACAACATAAAATTAAAATACTTGTTATAACACATCTACTTACAAATTTTTTTATCAAACTAAACATAGGTTAGACTATAAATTATGTACTTTTAACACATAATTTTACAAGTTTACTGTTAGCTTAATTTATTTAGTAAAGTGTTACTATGATATATGTGGGCCATGTTAGATTAACTGATAATGCAAAGACTATCTTGTTTAGGTTTAAGTTTAATTAGCTCTATAGGGAGTGGGTTGATTACGTTTCATCCTCAATGTTCCTCCTATGAAGTTTGCACTTGTGAAAGGCAATCATTCTCAATAAGGTGATCAACTCTCATGCAATAGCAATGAAAATGGTGGGTTCTTTGATGAAATCTTGGTGATAAATTGAGAGAAAATTTAGTGAAACTCTTCTTTATACAAAGTGATGTGATCTTTTGACAAATTTATGTGACAGTGACTTGTAGAGATATAGTTTCATGTCTTGTTCTAAATTTGTTGATATTGTCTTGATCATTTAAATTACTTGATGTTCTTCTAAATATATAATAATTATGATTTCGTCAATTATTTTTTCTTTGATTTGTTCCCTTTGTTTTAGATAGGACCATAGCAATTCACCAGCATGATTAAAACAACTAAAAATATGACTTCTGTTGTTTGGATATTTGTTGAACATGTGATGTTATACCAATGATATGCTTACAATATTGATAATAGCTTATTAGTCTCGACAGAAGTAGACTTGAACAACAAGTAGAAAACATTGTTTCTAGAGTTGATTAAATAGAAATAAAAAAAAATCTGAATAATAACTTGTGGAATAGAAAAGGATGGGACCTAAACCAATGCTCCTAATAGTTGATTTCAATTCTTTCCTACATCTTGAGCGGACCAGGAACATAGAGGACATAAATTTTTTACAGTTTTAGTTAAATTAAAATTTTAAGCGAGTTAAGTGTTTAATTTTAAAATTGAAGTGGATATATTGACATTGAAACATAATTTAAGGCTAAAAGCCAATAATCTTTTGTAACAAAATCAATGTGGCGTGGGAGCTAAACTTTTTATCAAATTATTCTCAGGAAAAAAATCAGAGAACATAAATAAAGCATAAGGCTTTTTAATCATTAAGTTTTAGATGCTTTCTGTCATTAATTTCAATTGACAAACTTTCACCAATGTCATTACCTGGTTGAAGTTAAATTTCTGCATTGTTTAGATATCTCTTTTCAATAAGATTAGTATAAGTTCTGATATATTGTGGATAAAAAAATTATTATTATTATTGTTGTTGTCGTTATTATTGTTATTGAGAAATGGCTTAGAAGAAAAGCATAATCAGGTGATCAACATGTGATTTGTCAGTTGCACATATAACTAATCAGTCGATGTGGCATATAGCGCAAGGACTTTCGTAGCTAGTGTTAACTGCTAATAGTTGGAGACATCGTAACTTCTGGAATGTTTTAACCTATCACATTGGCCACTTGGTTGGTCATTATTGGTTGATTGATCTTGCTTTTCAGCTATAAGCAATGAGAAGTTATAAACTTACCAGTTTGTGTTGGAATAAAATCCATCATGAGGGGCCACAAATGTAATTACTAAAATATGATGTCATTATTTGATTAAGCCTAAATAAAGTGATCTAATAATGAATTAAGGTTTTAAGACTTAAGGGCATAATTGTCGTGGAAATCTATATGTAGATACCAGAATAGTATTTTTAATTTGATGAGGGACCAAATTAAAAATACACAAACTATTGTAAAATAGGGGATTATGGTCCCCAGATTAACAGGTGCTGAGAACAGCTCTATATCCCTATCAACAGATAAATTACTTCAGAAGAAAAGGGAACTCTAAAGAACACTATTGCTTGGATAATCTGGAAGATCAACCTGTTTGATTTTAGGATTCTAATGGATTCAGTGTACTTCATATTGGCTTTCTGTGGTGTGTGAATGGATATTGCTTTAGAAGTTACGGTTTGCCAATGGACAATGTAGTCCAACAGTAAGTATGACGCAATGATGATGGTTAATTTTCTATTGGTGGCCAATTCTAGTTTTATTGTTATGGGTCTCGGAATGAATCTTTAGAGTTCGATTTTGCTGAATTAGGCTCTAAGACACAGGCTGGGAGAAAGAGAAAATATGAGTGTCCATTGGCATTGACTTGTAGACTTTTCCAAGCATCTTGTAAATTATATGTATGTGTACTACAATTTGCCTATGCCACTTATGACTTCCTTTGCTTAAATTGATGACAAGAAAAGTGATGTCCTTTTGTGAGTGTCTGCTTGTTATTTATATTAGTATATATCATGCTAGGACTGGATGATAGTAGCACTAAAATGCCAAAATTATTTTTCTATTGCCAATGAATAGTCAATTTCTAGTAACATTAACTGAAATTAGCACGGAAGAATGGAATACTTTATTATAATTAAGTAAAGAAGTTTGTGCTGATTTTTGGTCTTCACTCTCAAATATCTATATGAATATATATATAATCTTTTTTAACATCTAGTAGCAATTAAATTCAAATAATTCTTTTAAAGTTATCATTTTTTAAATGATATCCAAAAATTTTGTCTTTCATTTCAAATGAATTAATTAACACAAGATATCACCAAAGTGGTCTCTCTTGTGTAGATTGTTCATTAGGAATGATGGATGTTTGTGTGTGTGTAATTTCATGCGGATATTTTAATTGGCCTAAAGGAAGGTTAATACTTGGCTGAATTACACATGCACCTGTGGTGATAAACATGTAACAATTATAAAGTTTTTTTTTAATGCAAATAATAAATACTATCCAAAGATAGTTTTATTATTTGGCATAAATTATTGTCAGTGTTTGATTACTACAACAAGATTACCATTTACAATTAATGTTACTGTCCAAGGACTTAATATTAATGTTGTCACCGGTATCTTGAGATGGGATTTTTAATTACTATTTGAATTTATTGCTTCTACTTCAGTGTTTATTGTGAGTGTGCTAATTATTGTTTGTTCTTTTCTTTTAGCTTCTGTTACTTCAATATCTGCTAATTTGAATTCCATTCCCATATTGAATGGAACAAACTTTAAGGATTGGAAAGAAAATATATTGATAATTCTTGGCTGCATGGTCTAGACCTTGCATTAAGGACTGAGCCACCTACTTCTTTTACAGCTGCAAGTTCCTCTAACTAATGGAAGTACTTTAAGAAGTGGGATCGCTCAAATTGCATGAGTCTAATGATCATTAAGTGTGGCATTCCGGAGGCCTTTAGAGGTGCCATATCTGAATATATCACTAATGCAAAATATTTCCTTGCAAAAATTGAGAAGTGCTTTGCAAAGAGCGATAAGGCAGAAACAAGCACGCTTTTACAATGCTTGATTTCCATGAGGTATAAAGGCAAAGGAAATATTCGAGAATATATCATGGAAATGTCTCATATAGCTGCTAAGCTTAAGGAGCTTAAGCTTGAGCTATCTGAAGACTTATTGGTGCATTTAGTGTTAATCTCTCTTCCAACACAATATAGCCAGTTTAAGGTCAGTTACAACTGTCAAAAGAAGAAATGGACTCTTAATGAGCTCATATCCTATCTTATGTAAGAAGAGGTTAGATTAAACCATGATAACACTGAAAGTGCTAATCTGTCTAGCACCTCTAAGGCTAAGGGCAAAAAGAGGAAAAATCATGAGGCTGCTAAGGGTCTAACTCAGAAGAAACCTGTCCAGAAAAAGGATGAGTGTTTCTTTTGTAAGAAGACTGGACATCAAAAGAAGGACTATACCAAATATCATGCCTGGCATGCTAAGAAAGGTACCTTACTTACTTTGGTTTGTTCTGAAATTAATTTAGCCTCAATACCTAGAAACACTTGGTGGTTAGATTCTAATGCTACTACTTACATAAGTGTTTCTATGCAGAGTTACCTAAGCTACCGAAAGCCAACTAATGTTGAAGGATGCATTTATGTGGGTAATGGCCAATTGGAAGAAGTAAAAGCAATTAGTCACTTCAGATTATTGTTAGAGACTGGGTATTATTTGGATTTATCAGATACATTTACTGTACCATCTTTTAGACGAAATTTGGTTTCTGTTTCTATATTGGACAAATCAAGTTATTATTGTTCATTTGGAAACAATCAGTTTACGTTATCTATGAATTTAAATATTGTTGGAACTGGTTCTCTAATATCTTATGAAAATTTATATTCACTTGACACAATTGCATCTTATCATGAATCCTTGCATGTGTCATCATGCGGTACTAAGCATAAAATCAATCAGGAAAATTCAGGGTCATTATGGCATAAACGCTTAGGTCACATTTCTAAACCCAGAATTGAACGGATTGTGTCTGATGGCATTTTAATTGATATTGACTTTACAAACTTTAATGTTTGTATCAAATGTATCAAAGGGAAGCAAACCAAAGTAAAGAATAGAGGTGCCCACAGAAGTTCAGAAGTCTTAGAATTGATACATATGGATGTTTGTGGACCATTTCCTACACCTTCATGGAATGGACAACAATATTTTATATCATTCATAGACGACTATTCCAGATATGGGTACGTATATTTAATTCATGAAAAATCATAGTCCTTGGACATGTTCAAAATATTTAAAGCTGAAGTTGAAAGTTAACTCAACAAAAGAATTAAAAGTGTTAGATCTGATCATGGTGATGAATACTAGGCAAATATGATGGTTCAAGTGAATAACATCCAGGATCGTTTGCTACATTCCTAGAGCAACCTGGAATCGTCCCACAGTACACCATGCCAAGTTCACCTAACATGAATGGTGTTGTTGAGCAATGAAATTGAACTCTTTAGGATATGGTAAGGAGTATGATTAATCATCCCACCTTACCAGAGTCACTCTGGGGAGAAGCACTAAAGACAACAGCCTACATTTTGAATAGAGTATCAACTAAAGCTACTACAAAAACACCTTCAGAACTTTGGATAGGTCGGAAGCCTAGTCTTAAGCACTTTCATGTTTAGGGATGCCCAGCTGAGGCACAACCTTATAGGCCTCAGGAAAAGACACTGGACTCCAAAATACTTAGCATTTATTTTATTGGCTATTTTGAACGTTTTAGGGGCTATAAGTTTTATGATCCCACACTTAAGACAATTTTTGAAATGGGAACTGCAAATTTTTTTGAGGATGTTGAGTTTGGGGGGAGAAATATGGTTAGAGACATTACCTTTGAGGAAGAGTTAGTTTCAATCCATGAACCAATTCATACTAGTGCTTTTGGCAATCTGCAGGTTTCTATACCTGTTGTTGATCAAGAAGCAAATCCTGAACCTCAACAAGATAATGTTGATCAACCCCCCATTTAGACTACAGTATTTGTTCCTCAAGAACAAACTCAACAACCTTAATAACCATTGCCATTGCGGTGATCCACTAGAGAAAGGAGAAATACAATTTCAATTGATTTCATTGTCTTTCTTCAAGAACATGAGGAAGATAATGGTATGATGGAAGATGATACCATTAACTTCCATCAAGCTATGCAAGACTCCAACTCTCAAAAGTGGATTGAAGTAATGAATGAAGAGTATAAGTCCATGCAAGA
>JANHAO010026624.1:0-11039 GCA_026873985.1 Saraca asoca | reverse complement strand
TGGATGGCTTAATTAATATGTAGAATCATCTATGATGTTGCAGGGAATGGTGCTGCAATGGATTTCAGTATCGAATGGCACATTAATTATATGTGTCGTTGACACTAATCGCACTAGGTTATGCCCAAAAAATCAACTCTACGTGCCTTTCTTAAATATCAGTTGGAGCATCGTGTAAATCCAAGTGCTGATGAGACCACCGATTTTAATATTAAGGCATATTTATGGTGGTATAGTGCTTGGATTCCGGGATATCTCTTGGCTCTGCTTTGGCTTGCACACAAGCCTCGGGCTGACGTTTGCAAGGATGCGGCACTGATCATTTGATTAGCATGTATATGGTTTTGCTGCGGCTACTCTTTTTACAGCTTTAAGAAACCAAGCAAAAGCTCACCATATAAAATTTATAGTCTTCAGGGCAGCCTGGTTAAATTCCATACTCGGATACCCGGTTTCAGAAGACCAATACTACTGGAAAAACATTACCTGGAGATATTTATATTTGCAGCCCGGATGCAATTCTCAAATTCGACCAAAACCAATTATAAGCTGGAGTCGTTTGGACAAAGCTGCCATTATTAAAGACCCATCATCAGATGCCAATAGCCAAGAGAGGCAAGAGATCAATAGTGAAATCTGCCCTGCGGAACAAGTGTGAGAAATAAAACTTGTTGCTTCTATGATACATTTTTGTCGCATCCTTTTTCCCTACAGTTTGGTGAGAGGTGCAGAGAGTACCTTTTTCGACCTGCAAACTTGCAATATGAGTTACAAGAAATATATCCTTGTTCTATCACTGATTCTATCTCTTACACGCATATCGGTGGCAAACTCATTTAAGGGGCTGAATTTAACTAGTCAAAGGATCACAATTGTGTGCATTGGTCTCGGAATGGTTTGTGCGGTTCTTTGCTGCTTCGCAGCGTGGTGGGTGGAGACTTATAGAAGCAATTTATCCATAGAAAACGCAAATAAAAAATTTTCCATCGCAATCTTACTTCCTCAATATCTTTTGTTAGGATTAGCAGCAGGACTTGTTGAATATTAATTTTAGAACCTTCTTATTCTCTGAGTTCATAAGTCTTTTAAATTTTCAAAGAGTTCAAATTTATTATTTATGTCATATCCATTACATTTTAAAAATTCATGCATCTAGATACAAGAGCTTTATTTATTAGTATATTTATGTACATGCATCAAAAATCTCCCATGAGTATTATAAATACCTTTTGTAAAGTGAGACTTATACAATACATCTTCCTTCTAACAAAGTGGTACCAGAGCTTGGTTAAAATAGAAAAGATGAGTGGCTTTCCACCAATTCCTAAGCTCACAAAGGAGAAATATGCCCTTTGGTGCGTACAAATAAAGGCTTTGCTTGGCATTCAACAAGCATAGGACCAGACAATGAAGTAGCTTTGAATCAAAATTAAAGAGAGACCTTGATCAGGAATCGCAAATTAGATCAGCTTGCACTTTCTATGATCTATGCAGCTTTGGATGAAGGTATGTTTGAGAAAGTGGCCGATGCTTCCATCTCAATTGCAGCTTGGGAGATTTATCTCTCCAAGGTGTTGATAAAGTGTAGCAGGTGAAACTTCAATCACTAGGAGTGATTTTGAAGCTTTGATGATGATGGAATCCAATTCAATTTCAGATTATTGTTCAAGGGTGAAGGCAATTGCAAATCAATTGAAGAGATATAGAGAAAATGTTAAAAATGTTCATGTGCTGGAAAAGATTCTTCATTCCTTGACTTACAAATTTGATTATGCGGTGTGTATCATTGAAGAATCAAAAGATCTAGACACCATGACTTTTGAAGAATTGGAGGGTCCTCTACAAGCCCATGAATTAAAAATCAAGAGAAGACATGAACCTTTGGAGCAAGTTCTTAAAGCCAAGGCTTCTTTGAAAAATGATGAAGGAGAAAAGAGCCAAAGATGATGTGGAAGATCAAGAGGAAAAGGACGTGGTCGTGGCTAAAGAGGGAAAGGAAGAGGCAATGGCGAGAATTCAAACAACGAAGAAAGAGTTCATCCATCACCTAGAGGTTGTGGAAGATCAATACCAAGACCAAGATAACATGGCTACTATCAAAATTCAAATGAAAGAAGGTATGACAGATCTAAAATTGAATGCTACAATTGTCATAAATTTGGCCATTATTCTTAGGAATGTTGTAATGCTACTAGTGATGTTGAAGAAAAAGCTAATCTTGTTGACGATAAGTAAGAAGTTGAAAAGTCAACTTTGCTGCTAACTCTAAAGGAGGAAGATAATGGCACTATTAGTTCATGATATTTGGATAATGGAGCAAGCAATCACATGTGTGATTACAAAGAAAAATTTGTTAAGCTTAATCAAAAGGTGAATGGCAATGTGTCCTTTGGGGATTGTTCAAAAGTCCAAATTGAAGGGAAAGATACAATTGAAAAGTAACATTTTAAGTTTGGGCCAACTCCTTGAAAAAAGGTATGAAATTCTAATGAAAGATAAATGTCTTTGGCTTAGAGGTCAAAATGCTAATTTGATTGCTAAGGTGTTTATGTCGAGAAATAGAATGTTCATCATGAATCTCAAGACAACTGAAGCAAAGTGTTTGAAGGTTAGTTTGTAAGATGAAGTGAGACATTGGCACATGAGATTTCATTTGAATTTGGAGCACTCAAGGCCATGGGAGAAAAGAAAATGGTGAAAGGAATGCCATCAATCAACCATCCCAATTAATTATGTGAAGCATGTCTTTTTAGGAAGCATGCTAGAAAGAGCTTTCCAAAAGAAGCCTTATTTAGAGCAAATAAGCCATTTTAACTTGTATATACTAATGTGTATGGGCCAATCAATCCACCTTCGTTTGGCAAGAGTAAATATTTCATACTTTTTATCGATTATTTTAGTAGAAAGACTTGGGTTTACTTTCTAAAGCAAAAATCGGAAGCTTTTGTTATATTCAAAAATTTCAAGGCTCTTATAGAAAAAAAGATTGGCTATAAGATCAAAGCTTTGAGATCTGATCAAGGACGCGAATTCATTTCGAAAGAATTTAATGAATATTGTGAAACTCATGGAATTCATTACCCTTTGATTGTTCCAAGATCGCCACAACAAAATGGAAGTAGCCAAACAGAAGAACAAAACCATTCTTAACATGGCTAAATTCATGGTAAAAGCCAAATATATGCTTAAGGAGTTTTGGGCCAAAGCTGTTTCTTGCGTGGTTTATTTGTCCAATCGTTCACTAACATCAAATGTCAAAGATCAAACTCCTCAAGAAGCTTGGAGTGGAATGAAGCATAATGTTAATCATTTATGAGTTTTTGGAAGCATTGCATATGCTCAAGTTCTGCACTAAGAAAGATCCAAGCTTGATGATTGAAGTGTTAAATATGTTTTTGTTGGTTATAATTCAAATTCCAAAGATTACAGATTGTACAACCTAAGCAATGGTAAGGTAATAGTGAGCCGAGATGTTGAATTTGATGAAAAAGCAACATGGTATTAGGAGGTCCAAGAAGAAAAAATCTATAATTTTCTCCTATATTTTGAAAAAGATGAACAAGAGTCTATAGCACCAATGCAAATAGTAACTCCACCTCCTTCACTTGCTCCAACTTATAAGACATCACAATCATTTGAAGGGAGCTCAAGCAAAAAGCCATAAAAAATGAGGAGTCTCATTGATTTGTATGAGGCAACTAAAGCTATTGATTTGTTTTGTCTTTTGCAGATAGTGAGCCTTTAAACTTTGAAGAAGTCATAAATGATTATTGATAGAGAAAAACCATGGATGAAGAAATCAAAGTCATTGAGAAAAATGAAATTTGGGAGTTAACAACACTACTAGAAGATCATGAAGCTATTCGAGTCAAATGGATGTACAAGGTGAAGAAGAATTCTAATGGAGATGTGGAGAAATACAAGGCAAGACTTATTGCTAAAGGCTACAAGCAAAAACATGGAGTTGATTATGATGAAGTTTATGCACCTGTTGCTTGCATGGAGACTATTTGTTTACTCATTTCTTTGGCAACACATGCAATGGAGAATCTATCAGAAGTTGGCCTTCCTAAATGGTTATCTAGAAGAAGTCTATATTAAGCAATTGTTGGGCTATGTCATCAACATATAAGAAGATAAAGCTTTGAGATTGAAGAAAGCATTGTATGGTTTAAAACAAGCACCTAGGGCATGGAATAGCTGTATTGACAAGTACTTTCAAGACAATGGATTTGTTTGTTGCCTTAATGAATATGCTCTTTATGTCAAATATCATGATAATGGAGATATTTTGACTGTTTGTCTTTATGTGGATGATCTTATTTTCACTAGTAATAATCCAAGCCTTTTTGAAGAATTTAAGAAGGCTATGACACTTAAGTTTGAGATGATTGATATAAGGCTCATGTCATACTATCTAGGTCTAGAAGTGAAACAATTGGAGGAGGGTATCTTTATTTCTCAAAAAGGCTATACAAAGGAAATTTTAAAGAAGTTCAAAATGCTTGACTATAATCCCGTGAACACCTATGGAAAGTGGTATAAAATTATCAAAGTTTGAAGATGGAAAGAAATAAAATCCCACTCTTTTCAAAAGCCTTGTGGGAAGCTTAAGATTCCTAACTTGTACAATGCCCGATATTCTCTTTGCAGTTGGAATAGTGAGTCATTTCTTGGAAAATCCTACATCCGTCTGCTAAGCAAATTCTCTACTATCTTAAAGGAACTATTGACTTCGAGCCATTTTATTCTTCTTCTAATAATTTCAAGCTTGTAGGATTCTATAATAGTGATTTTGGTGGAGATATTGATGATAGAAAAAAGTACCATTAGATTTGTATTTTTCATGGGTGATAATGTTGTCTCTTGGTGTTCTAAAAAGCAATCAATTGTCACATTCTCCACCTGCAAAACTGAATATGCAGCGGCTACTTCTTGTACTTGTCATGTTATATGGCTTAGAAGGTTATTAAAAGAAATTTTCTTGCCTCAAGATGAAGTTACTAGGATTTGCATTGATAATAAGTTTACTCTAGCACTTGCAAAGAATCTAGCGTTTCATGATCGAAGTAAGTATATCAACACAAGATATCATTCTATTAGAGAGCATGTTGTGAAGAAGGAAGTTGAGCAGAATTATGTGAAGACTCAAGATCAACTTACAGATATTTTTATACAGCCTCTCAAAATCGAAGATTGCAATCAAGATTTGGAGTAAAGAAATTCTAAAATTAGGGGGAATGTTGAATATTAATTTTTGAACCTTCTTATTGTCTAAGTTCATAGGTCTTTTAGGTTTTCAAAGAGTTCAAATTTATTGTTCATATATATTCATTGCATTTTAAAAATTTATGCATCTAGATACAAGAGCTTTATTTATTAGTATATTTATGTACGTGCATCAAGAGTCTCTCATGAGTACTATAAATACCCTTTATACTTGAAGTTTCAATATAAATGAGATTTATACAATACCTCTTCCTCTAATAGGACTTACCAAAATGGATGCAAAGTACTTTTCTGTAACCATGTTCCTGAAACAATGTGCAACTCGATGGAACCATTCATGGAGTTTGTTTTTTGTCTAGGAAACATCTTAACCATGTTATTAACTTTTCAATCACTCCTTTGTTTAAGGATTCTCTCAAAGAGTTGAATGCTTATTACTGAATGTTAGCAATATTGAACATTTGGGCCCCTTCTTTTTTATAGGTACTTTTCTTATAAGTACATTTATAGAGGTGGTCATACAGAGGATGGAAATCAAACAAATACTGAAGGTGTTAATCAAGATAGTCAAGAGGAACTTGCTATAGCACTAGAAAGCTATTCAATTCAAGGAGATTCGAAACATGCTATAGCAGGAACATTGACAAAGGTACCTCCATTTGTACAAGCCATTGGGACAGTGCTGCAATAGTAAAGAACATAGGTAAAGTGTAATATAAGATTACTAATTAGTCTTGTATGAAATTCTTATAAGTAGAAACCTCTATCTTGGTGTAGTTCAAATTTAATGTGTTTTTTCCCATATTTTTGTAACACAACAGAAAAATAAATAAAATAATTTGAAATTTGGTGGACCATAATGAATGCCTTAAGTTTTTCGTTGTGGCCAAAGCATAATTTTCCCTTTTTTTGATAAACTATACAAGTATGTTGCAGTTTTGTTAGGGCCAAAGTGCAATCCCCTTCTTATTTTCTTACCTTTTATGCAGGCACTGACTTCTTTCTTCCTCGCTTTCCGAATGAAACCCATGCTACTCGAACCCTCTGCTTTGCTCACCGCCATATTTCTCAACTCCAGCAACTCTCTGTCATCATTCCTCCTCCTCATCTTTTTCCCTACTGGTCTGGCTTCCTCTCTTTCTCCTAGGCTCTCCAGTTTGAGCTTGGTCATAACCAAAAGCAAGCAACAATCGAGCTCTGCTTCAGCTCCTTCCCTTTCATTCTTCTCCGACATCTTGATTAGCTCCCCCTTATTCAGCAATTCCTTGATCAGTTGCCACAACTCCAACCAATTCATCGGCGTTGGCACAACTGGGATGAAGTTTGAGCTCGCTCGTTCAATCTACCTTGTAGCTCCCCTGTTTGGCTACCTCTAATCCCCTCTATTTCTGGTGATCTTTTTGGCCGTCGTGGATGGCCTCAGCTTATACCGTGCACCACCGTCTAACTTCAATTGTCCAGTTGCATGGCGGTAGTCCTGCTGCACAAAAATTTCTTCTTTTCATATTTCAAGTCAGTAGCCTGTCGGCGGTGACCTCTTCTTTGGCCAATCCTTCCCCAACTCTGATCAAGCTTCCTAACTCACTGGCAACATTTCCCTTTCACTCAGATAGCCTTTTCACTCATTGGAGTAGTCATTGCCCTATTGCCAGCCAGCCATTGCAACACTTTGAAATAGAAAATCCATTGTGTAAGGTTATGCGATCTTGGTAACTAGGTTTTGATAAGCCAATTTGGGAAGCTGTAATTCAAGATTTTCATTTGAAGCTATCTGGATATCCTCAAGGTGAGTGGATAATCCAACTCTTTTGTAAATCCTTTTTTGTAAAACAAACTATTTTGTTATTTGGAATATTACCCTTTTTGAGTAAGTTGAATATTGATGTTAGCTTGACTTGAAATTTTTACCATATGTTACATAGATATGAAAATAATTTATTGTAGTGTATTTATGCATTTTATAATAATTACTGTTTATAGAACTAATGATTGCATCTTACCATGATATTGAATTTCTGATATTCTTGAATTATATGTTACCTGAAATGATTAACAATATTTTCTAAACATTGATATCATGAACTGATTAGAATTATTTCTTATTTTTTTATATATCTAGTAATATAATGCTTTTCAATTGATAACTTGTTTTTGAAATCTTGAATCCATCGGAAATTGCTTAGTAAACCCTCAAATGCACTTGTGATTAAAATTATTTCTGTTGGAGGAATAAGGGAAGAATATTTGATATCTGATAGGAGCATAAGGTGTCTTACGATGATATTTGTTAGGTACAATTACATTTAGGAATTATCCTTTGGATTCTAATTACATTTTGAAATTTTAGAATTCTTTTAATATTTGGATATTTGTACACTTCAAAGGATTTAAATGATTTTTCTTGTGTTATTATCTTGATGAATATTTCCCATTATGTTATACTCTACTTTAAATTTTAAATTGTTGATTAATTTATTCACTGACATAACTTTTCTAATGATTTGAAGCATCTGAATTTATTTTAGGTTGTTTCTTTTAAATTGTTAAGTATTATCTTCACAAATGCATGTTTTTCTACTTAGATTCCAAATATAAATTGCAAATTAAATTTTGGTTTTTTCTGTTGGATTATCTGCTGATTGAATTTCTGTGAAACTTATCCTATTTTCCTAGTTATTTTTTAGAGCTTGAAGCCATCCCCATTATCTACCGTCACCCATCCGGTTTAGAATCTGCTTCTTGATCGAGTAGATTACTTCCTATGTAGCTTAAAGTTATATTGATGGTGTAAAATTTGGTAATTGGTATAGTTGAAAAGTACATATGTTTTGTCTAGTTGCTGCTTAGTAGGTTACAGACTTTATATTGTTTGAGCTATTGTAGCATTGATTTTGCTGTATAAGTTATGTATAGGGCATATAGCCCTTGTCTGTTGTATTTGCCATGTGCCTAAGTCCAAAAAATAGAGAAAAATTTCTTAGATTATTTATAGAAATTAAATTGAAATATTTGATTAATGTATCTATCTAGTAGTAATTTTGATAAAAATATGTCATATTAAAAATGTTTCTACATTATTAAGCTTGTAAAAGATTTTCTTACAGTGACTTTTTACGCTAGTCAAGTGTCGAGGATAGAGGCATGACAATTTTTTATTATTATTATTTACTCTAAAGAAGGTGGTGATTGTTTCCTTGACCATTAGGTGTTAAAATTATGGTGTGAATTATTATAATTTATAATTCTTTTACGAACTTTTATTATTGATTATCATATAATGTAAAGATTTTTGTTAGGTTAAATGGTTATCAAAGTGTTAGTTGGCTCTACCATGGATTTAGATCTATATGAACTTTCATGTTACATGACTTTATTCTTAGGATTTCTATAACGAATAAATTGATCTAGTTTATTTTTATTCATGAAGGTCCAAAATCTTACTTTATATATACTTTCATTCTCACATTGAGATTATAGGGACTTTTGGGTATTTGGAAGATGAGATTTGTTTACCCTCCTTATATTTTATTCTTTATCTTCTCTTATAAGGAATAATGGATATCATATTTATATTTAGGTGAATTTTCAATTATAATTTATTGCAATTTAGTTATTTCATACACACACTTATCATAGAAAGTGATTAGAACAATATTATTTGATAACTCAAATTATTTTCAACATTAAGTTCACAAGATTTTTGTTTATCTTAGAATTAAACTCATGAGGTATTCCATGACCATTTGTCAGATTTACTTTCTCATAATATGCATTTTTTATGAAGCACTAAAATTTATTATGAAGAAATTACAAAAAATGTATTTTTTTTTTATAAAACTTGCAAGCAGTGTACGCATACAAATTTATTCATGTGATTATAGAAACAAACCCTCGGTAATTTGGAGAATTAATTGTCATGTCCCAATTTAAGGTGCAACTAATGTAAGAAAACATCTAATGATAACAACTTACAAACCTGACACATTTTGACAATGCATAAATCCCATTACTTAAAGAATGATAATAATTGAAAATTCATTTAAAATGTTTGAAAATTTAATTTTACTAAAGAAAAGGTTTTATCAAAATTTTAACAAAGTTTCCTTTATTTTTCAGACGTTTCTAGGGTCACACGCCTGTCTAGCAACTTGTAAAAATAGTTTCAGAGATTCTCACATATTTACTAGGCACCAAAATAATTATAACAATTCAAGAGCGATTTACACATGCATATACAAGCTTTATAACTGTCAATTGAATATCCTAGTTTACATATTCTATTCTTGTCCTAAAATCTCCGCGATATCTAGTAAACTTGCAATTAAAATACTTTTTTTTTTCAAAAAAACATAATGAGTTTCAATAAAATCCAATAAATAAATTACTTACTCTAAATACTATTTATATCACATGGCTCACATACAACCTTAATATAATACATTCAATGCAATCAATATAAAGAATCACCATATTGATAGTTTCCAAACACATTAATTTAAAGTCTAAATGTATGAGAAAATTGTCACTTTCATAATCACAATCAATTAATCAATAAGAGTGGCTTACTATCATTCTTTGGTAAATAGGGACATTTTGACCAAATCAATACATTCTCTTTATATAAAGCATTAAAGTCAAATACTTTCAATTCAATTAATTTAAGGTATACAAATGAACCGAGAGTTGGATATATGAGTAAATTTCTTTGGACAACTTACCACTCAATTTATAAATTAGTATCAGAGCTCCAATTGCCTTGTCCCTCCAATAGATATTCTTCCCCTTATCTCTCCAATAGATTTCATGATTATGTCAGTATTAGTGTGTGTACACACACACACACTTTTAGAAGTTCCTTGAGGAACTTGCTCCCTGAATCCAACTTTCAATTCACATATAACTCATCAAAACTCACACATCATAACAGTTCAATGATCATGTCTACATTCAATCAACAAGTCAGCTTATAACACAAACAATCTTTTCCTTCTTCAAAAGGTCATTCCAAGTTTTAATTTATATTTGTTGGTTTCTTAAAAGAACCCTTCATGGATCCAAATTCTCATTACACATACACATTCACAATAATGATATCACTCAATACCTAATTAAAATTTCTCACACACAAAATCATATTTCTAAGACTTTCATAATGATCATGTACACATTCCCTATTCATGCTTGCATGTTAAAATGAACACTTCAACTTAATACATAAATTCAAAGAAAGTCAAATAGTCATCTCAATTCAATATATAAATTCAAAAGTGATGCATATGACACTAAATCAAATTTCATTATCAAGGATACTTGAACACGCATTTTCCTTATATATATATATATATCACTTCCACAAATGGACATTTTCAACGAAAAAGGAATGTTTACCTACCCGGTTAGTACTCAATTATTTTCAATATTCCTTCTAAGAAGGTTTAACATTTAACCAAGTCTTTTCCCCACTCCTGTACATCTCCTAAATCTAACACTAGTGCCACTCAACATTTAATTACTTCCCGCTCACACTCATTACAAACCCCATTCAGATGTCAAACCTTTAATAACAATTTCCTAATGCATGATACAAATTTGATTCCTATTTCCACTTATAAAATCATCTTAATAAGACGTCATTTTAGCCAATCTATCACTAACCTTGCTCATACTCTCACAAGTCTCTGAATCATATACATAAGAGCCATTATCTAAAATTGATAAGTGGCATATAAACCAAAATCCATATTTTACATTCATCAAACAATTTTAATATTCGAATCAATCTAATATAATAGAAAGGAGTGCATTGGTTA
>JANHAO010026623.1:0-11039 GCA_026873985.1 Saraca asoca | reverse complement strand
TTAATCTTTATGCATTTGCCTTAAACAAAACATATAAAAAGGAATAAAAAGAATAATCATTTAGCTTTATTTTGCCAAAAAAAAACCAATATACATTAGGTGCAATAGTCTCTGTTTGTGTTTTTAATTGGTCAAAGAGTACAAATATTAACGTGGCACACATACTCACAGATGCAAACATACCCTTTTAAGGTAATGGCTGAGATATTCTTAAATCTCACGACTACACGCAATTTCTTGAATCGTCTGATTATGTCAGGTTTTTATTTTTAATTAATAATTAAAAAAATAGTTGATCTTTGTTATTAAGTGAAGTAAATACATTTGTTATATATAATTGGACCAAACAAAAACTTTGGCAATCGTTTAGATTCTTTGATGGATTTTCTTTTTATCAATGATAATGCACTTTTCATTCAAGTTATCAATTTTCAATATTCAGATTCCCCGATTAAATCTAATTGTCAAAGTCTTTTATTTTAAATGCATAATTTATAAATGATTGTCATATTAAGAAATTAGTATTTTAGATATAAAATAACTACATAAATTTTTGTATGCACCTGTTGACATCAGATTTTGGTAATACTCCAAACTCCGGCCAATGGGGGATTCTTTCGGGATCTCAAGCCTACCTCTTGTTTCAGACAGAAGAGATGACCAAAGGAAATAAAAACTGACCCAAAAGGATAAGAAGAACATGGCAATTTTACATGGTTCGGCCAAATCCAGGTTCTTCCTGGACTCTACGTCCACTGAGAATATTGTATATTCACAAAGTTACAACTGATCCCTTATTCCTGGCCGAGTTTCTACCTTTCCGAAAGTCCTCTCTTTTGTTTTACAGGATTTTCTCCATTTATATGGGATGGAGAGTGTACAAGCATTAATTGTTATCTACAGTTGCATTTACATCAGAAAAGACAGTTACAGGCTGTAAGTCGGTTGCTACAGAACATAGGATGCGGGGGTGCAGACTCTACTGTCAGTAGTAGGCCTTAGCAAGTTACCGTTGCCTGATGCTGCTTTCATCTTACAGGGGTGTGCGGTGACTTCTTTGCTGGAATCCTAGACTTGAGGCATCAACGAAGAGATAGGACAGTGAGCTTGGCACTGCTTGTGAAGGGACAGTCGGTTTACACAGAAGCTGTCTGCCTGCGTGCTTGTCTTGTTGGACGGCTACCTAGCGAAGTGTAGCTCGCTAATGCGGAGCCTGGTAGGAAGGAGCAAAGAGGAGCTCACTAGGGAGGCTTCGCTGGCGAGGAGTGCCTGCCGACGATGAAAAGCTCGCTGGGGAGACTTCGCTGGCATGGCCAATGATCCTTTCCTTCTTGTAAGTTCGAGCTCTCAGCTGCCTCCCGAGCTAGTTTCCATGTACAACATCAGCCCCCAACTCTCAGCTTGTGCAGCGAGCTAGGAGTTTGAAAGCCTTTTCATTTCTCGATAAGTCAAAGTTCCTTTTTCCCGGTACTACCGTTTCACTCCCCCAGAGCACTTACTCAAAAATTATGATTGTGCCTGTTAAATGTTTCCGAGGTCATCAATGCAGGTGGTTGGGGAGGATGAATCTGGACATCCTATCGCATCACTATAAAAGGAGGGGAACTTGTTGGCTCAATCATTCTTGAGTTGAAACATGGAGTATCCTGATAGACCTCTATTGAAATTTTCTCCCTTCTCTGAGGTGTGTATGGTCTGCTGCATAGTTGTTCCAGAAGCTTCGTTTCTCTGGAAACATGGGGCGCTCCCACATATATCCCAGGTTACGTCCTCTTGGCATCGCCTTGAGGTGATTCTGTGTCCGGTCGTGGGCCTGTCATCTCCTGGTTTGCTGCTGCTGGGAGGTGCAGGTGGTCAAGGGCGAGAACGTGCAGTGCCGCCGCTAATTTTGCACTGGAAGAAGGGAAGTCGCAACAGGCCATCCTCAATACACGTCCATCCACAGCATGGTCACCGCATCTTCTTTTTTCTTTCTTCTGAGCTTCCTTCCTTCTTCTTCTCCTCTTTTTCTTTTTTGTTCTTTTGTCCTCGCTCCCCTTCTTTTCCCTCTTCAGTCTCCTTTCTTCTTCCTTTTGCTTTCTCTTCTTCTTCATCTTGCATAGCTTTCTTCTCATTTTCATCATTATTTTTTTTAGGACATCTGCTCTTCAACGAGCTTTGTACTTAGGAATCTTCGATGTACTTTACCTTGCTGAGGTCTTTTAATGAATAAAGTGTTACTTTGTGAACTCTTTTGCTTGCTAATGTATATTTTACTTTTACAAATGTATCACCTGCATTCAGTGAAACAAGCTCGCTGTTAAAATATAATATAAACCAAAAATTGGAACACGTCACTTTTGAACCGCTCCTCTGGTCAAATAACAAGCATTAACACAAGTACGGAACTAAACAATAGAACAAGTTCGCGTATCACAAGTTCACTGGTTTTTGTATTTATTAAATAAATAAGAGTTTCGTTAATTCATTACACTTCAGCAATTGCTAAGTCACACTAGCGCTCGAGCTTTTAAGAGTGCCTCCGCACCTCAGTGAGTGCGTAGCTACACTGGCTAAGTAGTACGTCAATTTTCTATGCTTCAGTGATCACTAAGTCACGCTAGCGCTTGAGCTTTTAAGAGTGCCTCTGCACCTCAGTGAGTGTGTAGCTACATTGGCTAAGTGGTCCGTCAATTTTCTGTGCTTCAGTGATCACTAAGTCACGCTAGCGCTTGAGCTTTTAAAAGTGCCTCCGCAACTCAGTGAGCACACAGCTACACTAGCTAAGTGGTCCATCAATTTTCTACACTTTAGCGATCACTAAGTCATGCTAGCACTTGAGCTTTTAAGAGTGCCTCCGCACATCAGTGAGCATGCCTACTATGCTGACCAAATGAGTTCATTTTAAACGTCTCCACATCTCAGCGAGCATGCCTGCTATGCTGGTTAAATGAGTTTATTTTGAACATCTCCATGTCTCAGCGAGCATGCCTGCTGCACTGGTTAAATGAGTTTATTTTGAATGTCTCCACGTCTCAACGAGCACGTCTA
Organism: Saraca asoca; assembly: GCA_026873985.1. Lineage (NCBI taxonomy): Eukaryota > Viridiplantae > Streptophyta > Magnoliopsida > Fabales > Fabaceae > Saraca > Saraca asoca. The sequence goes on along the minus strand of JANHAO010026623.1, from coordinate 8,009 downwards.
CTACGTTGGTTAAGTAAGTTTATTTTGAACGTCTCCACATCTCAATGAGCACGCCTGCTACGTTGGTTAAGTGAGATTCATCAATTCTTCTCCTAATTAAGTTTCGGGAACAAGCTATGGCTGGGTCAGAGAATCAAGGAGAGCAGAATGAGCAACACTCGGTCATTCACTAGGCGGTTTTAAATAAAACAAGGAAAATAGTTAATGATATTCATACATATGCATACGTAAGAATAAAAAAAACATAGCTAATAAATAACTCGGACTGAGCCCCCTGGCTCCGGGTTGATGTTGCGCTGAGAGGTCTGGGGCGGCTGCCTCATTGGTCGTGCCACATATTCTTCAAGGCGTCCTCTTTTGATTAGATCTTCAATTGCTTCCCTCAAGGCTCGACAGTTCATCGTGCTATGACAAGCTTCATTGTGGTAGGTGCAGAATTCTTCCCGATTCCTTCGTCTGTAAGGGATGTTGGAGGGTGGAGGAATTTCAAAGTCTTCTTTGCCTCTTTCGGTCATGAAGATCCTATCTTGGGATTCTGAGAGGATGCTAAATTATTCGTAGTGCTCCGGGTACTGCGGATGCTCGCCTTTAGGCCTCTTGGACTTGTTGGTTGTCCGCTCAAAGGGGTGGTCACCTTGATCCACATCACCTCTCCTGTTGTTCCGCGAGGGATTAGCCTTCTCGTCTTTCCTATCTGGTCTGTCTGAGCCGAAGGTTTCTTCCCATTTGATCTACTTGGTAGCTCGCTTGTAGAACTCGGTAAGGTCCTTGACCGAGGACTTATACAGGCTCTTATATAGCTTTTCATCTTTGTGAAGTCCTGACTGAGATGGAAGCTAGCATGGTTTCTTTAGATGGATTCTCCACTACGGTGGCTTCAAGTCTGAACTGGGCTATGTAATCCTTAAGTGACTCCTATGTGCACTGGAATATCATAGAGAGGTGGTAAGGAGGAACTAGTTACCTTTTCAGTGCTCGATACTGGCTGACAAACTTTCGCTGACAGTCTTCCTAACTGTTAATCGACCGGGCTGGGAGGCTTCTAAACCAGGTGTGAGGTATGCCTCCTAGTGTGGCAGGAAACACTCAGCACTTAATCAGGGAATCTGTGGTCTGTAGGTCCATCTGGATGTTGAACGCATTTAGGTGATCAAGTGGGTTGGAATTTCCATCATACAAGGGGATGGCAGGAATCCTCAGCTTCAGAGGGAGGACTCGAGCTTCAATCTCTTCAGAGAATAGTGATCATACTTCGTGGTTGTGCCAATTACTCTGAGTTTGGAGGCATTCTTCCAGCCAAACCATCTTCTGGAATAGCTCCTTGACCTGCAGGTCTTGCACTCCGTGCTGTCGGCTAAGTGATTACAGGGCATGTTGCTCTCTGTCATCATGGCTCGAATGGCCAATCTGCCAGGTGTACTGTCGCTGGGGAACGTTTGCTGGTGCTGGTGTGCCGGCTTGTCCTTGCAAATTTTGTGCCAAAAGCATGACTGCTTTAGTCAATTCTCCCATCATCTGTTCAAGTTTCTCCTAGCACTAGAGCCAGGTCTATGGTTCTTCAACACCATTGGTGACAAAAGTAAGTTGCACAGAACAGGCTGGGAAGCCATTTGCTGTAGTTTTGATGACAGGAGCGGTGGACAAGTCCGTCGTTGAGACATACCCTTCTGGGGGTCACATTCGGCATTTGAGGCTCTTGTAACTCTCCCTTTGGCCATCATGGTGAAAGAATCAACCAGAACAGGTGAGATTCCCCACAAACGGTGCCAAAAGGTTAACGTCAAATTTTGGTAATGCTCCAAACTCCAGCCAACGAGGGATTCTTTCAGGATCTCAAGCCTGCCTCTGGTTTCAGATAGAAGAGATGACCAAAGGAAATGAAAACTAACCCAAAAGGATAAGAAGAACACGATAATTTTACGTGGTTCGGCCAAATCCAGGTTCTTACTGGACCCTATGTCCACGGAGAATATTGTATATTCACAAAGTTACAACTGATCCCTTGTTCCGGGCCGAGTCTCTACCTCTCTGAAAGTCCTCTCTTTTGTTTTATAGGATTTTCTCCATTTATATGGGATGGAGAGTGTACAAGCATTAATTGTTATCTACAGTTGCGTTTACATCAGAAAAGACAGTTATAGGCTGTAAGTCAACTGCTACAGAACATAGGTTGCGGGGGTGCAGACTCTACTATCGGCAGTAGGCCTTAGCAAGTTACCATTGCCTAATACTGCTTTCGTCTTACAGGGGTGTGCGGTGACTTCTTCGCTGGAATCCTAGACTTGTGACATCAACGAAGAGATAGGACAGTGAGCTTGGCATTGCTTGTGAAGGGACAGCCGGTTTACACAGAAGCTGTCTGCTTGCGTGCTTGTCTTGCTGGACAACTACCCAGCGAAGTGCAGCTCTCTAATGCGGAGCCTACCAAGGAGGAGCGAAGAAGAGATCGTTGGGGAGGCTTCACTGGCGAGGAGTGCCTGCTGATGATGAGAATCTCATTAGGGAGAGTCCGCTGGGCAGGACTTCACTGGTGTGGCCAATAATCCTTTCCTTCTTGTGAGTTCAAGCTCTCAGCTGCGTCCTGAGCTGGTTTCCATGTACAACATCAGCCCCCAACTCTCAGCTTGAGCAGTGAGCTGGGAGTTTGAAAGCCTTTTCATTTCTCGATAAGTCAAGGTTCCCTTTTCCTGGTACTACTATTTCGCTCCCCCAAAGCACTTACTTGAAAATCATGATTGCGCTTGTTAAATGTTTCTGAGGTCATCAATGTAGGTGGTTGGGGAGGATGAATCTGGACATCCCATCGTGTCACTTCCGACTCTATAAAAGGAAGGGAACTTGTGGGCTCAGTTATTCCTGAGTTGAAACATGGAGTATCCTGATAGACCTTCATTGAAATTTTCTCCCTTCTCTGAGGTGTGTATGGTATACTGCATAGTTGTTCCTGAAGCTTCGTTTTCTCCAAAAATGCGGGGGGTTCCCACATATATCCCAGGTTACGTCCTCTCGACGTTGCCTTGAGGTGATTCTATAACTAGCCTAGGCCTGCTGTCTCATGGTTTGATCCTGCTAGGAGGTGCAGGTGGTCGAGGGCGAGAACGTGTAGTATCGTTGTTGATTTTGCACTGAAAGAAGGGAAGTCACGGCAGGCCATCCTCAATACATGGCCATCCATGGCATGGTCATCGCATCTTCTTTTTTCTTTCTTATGAGCTTCCTTCCTTCTTCTTCTCCTCTTTTTCCTTTTTGTTCTTTTGTCCTTGCTCCCCTTCTTTTCCCTCTTCAATCTCCTTTCTTCTTCCTTTTGCTTTCTCTTCTTCTTCATCTTGCATAGCTTTCTTCTCATTTTCATCATCATTTTTTTTAGGACATCTGCTCTTCAACTAGCTTTGTACTTAGGAATCTTCGATGTACTTTACCTTACTGAGGTCTTTTAATGAATAAACTGTTACTTTGCGAACTCTTTGCTTGCTGATGTATATTTTACTTTTACAAACGTACCACCTGCATTCAGTGAAACGAGCTCGCTATTAAAATATAATATAAATTGAAAATTGGAACACGTCACTTTCAAACTGCTCCTCTGGTTAAATAACAAGCGTTAACACAAGTACAGAACTAAACAACAGAACAAGTTCACGTATCACAAGTTCACTGGTTTTCGTATTTATTAAATAAATAAGAGTTTCGTCAATTTGTTACGCTTCAGCGATCGCTAAGTCATGCTAGCGCTCGAGCTTTTAAGAGTGCCTCCGCACCTCAGTGAGCGCGTAGCTACACTGGCTAAGTAGTCCATCAATTTTTTTTGCTTCAGCGATCACTAAGTCACGCTAGCGCTTGAGCTTTTAAAAGTGCCTCCGCACCTCAGTGAGCATGCAGCTACACTGGCTAAGTGGTCCGTCAATTTTCTATGCTTCAGCGATCACTAAGTCACGCTAGCGCTTGAGATTTTAAGAGTGCCTCCGCACATCAGTGAGCATGCCTGCTATGCTGACCAAATGAGTTTATTTTGAACGTCTCCATGTCTCAGCGAGCATGCCTGCTACGCTGGTTAAATGAGTTTATTTTGAATGTCTCCACGTCTCAGCGAGCATGCCTGCTACACTAGGTAAATGAGTTTATTTTGAACATCTTCACGTCTCAATAAGCACGTTTGTTATGTTAGTTAAGTGAGTTTATTTTGAACGTCTCCACGTCTGCTACGTTGTTAAGTGAGTTTCGTCAATTCTTCTCCTGATTAAGTTTCGGGAACAAGCCATGGCTGGGTCAGAGAATCGAAGAGAGTAGAATGAGCAGCACTCGGTCATTCACTAGGCGGTTTTAAACAAAACAAGGAAAATGATTAATGATATTCATACATATGCATACATAAGAATCAAAAATACATAGCTAATAAATAACTCAGGCTGAGCCCCCCCCGGTTCTTGGTTGATGTCGTGCTGAGAGGTCTAGGGTGGCTGCCTCGTTGGTTGTGCCACATATTCTTTAAGGTGTCCTCTTCTGAATAGATCTTCAATTACTTCCCTCAAGGCTCGGCAGTTCATCGTGCTATGACCAGCTTCATTGTGGTAGGCGCAGAATTCTTCCCGATTCCTTCGTCTGTAAGGGATGTTGGAGGGTGGAGGAATTTCGAAGTCTTCTTTGCCTTTTTCGGTCATAAAGATCCTATCTTGGGATTCTGAGAGGATGCTAAATTGTTCGTAGTGCTCTGGGTACTGGGGATGCTCGCCTTTGGGCCTCTTGGACTTGTTGGTTTTTCGCTCGAAGGGGTGGTCACCTTGATCCACATCGCCTCTCCTCTTGTTCCACGGGGGATTAGCCTTCTCATCTTTCCTATCTGGTCTATCTGAGCTGAAGGTTTCTTCCCATTTGATCTGCTTGGTAGCTCTCTCGTAGAACTCGGCAAGGTCCTTGATCGGGGACTTATACAGGCTCTTATATAGCTTTCTGTCTTTGCGAAGACCTGACTGAGATGGAAGCTAGCATGGTTTCTTCAGATGGATTCTCCAATACGGTGGCTTCAAGTCTGAACCGGCTATGTAATCCTTAAGCGACTCCTGTCTATGCTGGAATATCATAGCAAGGTGGCAAGGAGGAACTAGTTGCCTTTTTAATGCTCAATATTGGCTGACAAACTTTCGCTGACAGTCTTCCTAACTGCTGATCGACCTGGCTGGGAGGCTTCTAAACTAGGTGCGAGGTACGCCTCCCAGTGTGGTAGGAAACACTCGGCACTTGATCAGGGAATCTGTGGTCTGCAGGTCTATCTGGACGTTGAATGCATCCAGGTGATCAAGTGGGTCAGAATTTCCATCATACAAGGGGATGGCAAGAATCCTCAGCTTTGGAGGGAGGACTCGAGCTTCAATCTCTTCAGAGAGTAGTGATCGTGCTTTGTGGTGGTGCCAATTACTCTGAGTTTGGAGGCGTTCTTCTAGCCGAACCATCTTCTGGAATAGCTCCTTGACTTGCGGGTCTTGCACTCCGTGCTGTCGGCTAGGCGATTGCAGGGCATGTTGCTCTCTGTCATCCTGGCTCAAATGGCCGATCTGTCCAGTGTACTGTCGCTGGGGGACATTTGCTGGTGTTGGTGTGCCGGCTTGTCCTTGCACATTATGTGCCAAAAGCGCGATTGCTTTAGTCAATTCTCCTATCATCTGTTCAAGTTTTTCCTGGCACTGGAGCCAGGTCTGCGATTCTTCAACGTCATTGGCGACAAAAGTAGGTTGCACAGAATTGCCTGGGAAGCCATTTGCGATGGTTTTGATGATGGGAGTGGTGGATGAGTCCGTCATTGAGACAAGCCTTTCTGGGGGGTCACATTGGGCATTTGAGGCTCTTGTAACTCTCCCTTTGGCCATCATGGTGAAAGAATCAACCATAACAGGTGAGATTCCCCACAAACGGCGCCAAAATGTTGACGTCGGATTTTGGTAATGCTCCAAACTCCGACCAACGGGGGATTCTTTCGGGATCTCAAGCCTACCTCTGGTTTCAGACAGAAGAGATGACCAAAGGAAATGAAAACTGACCCAAAAGGATAAGAAGAACATAGCAATTTTACGTGGTTCGACCAAATCCAGGTTCTTACTAGACCCTACGTCCACGGACAATATTGTATATTCACAAAGTTACAACTGATCCCTTGTTCCGGGCCGAGTCTCAACCTCTCCGAAAGTCCTCTCTTTTGTTTTATAGGATTTTCTCCATTTATATGGGATGGAGAGTGTACAAGCATTAATTGTTATCTATAGTTGCGTTTACATCAGAAAAGACAGTTACAGGCTGTTAGTCGGCTGCTGCAGAACATAAGCTGCGGGGGTACAGACTCTACTGTCTGTAGTAGGCCTTAACAAGTTACCGTTGCCTGATGTTGCTTTCATCTTACGGGGGTGTGCGGCGACTTCTTCGCTGGAATCCAAGACTTGAGGCATCAGCGAAGAGATAGGATAGTGAGCTTGGCGCTGCTTGTGAAGGGACAACGGGTTTACACAGAAGCTGTCTGCCTGCGTGCTTGTCTTGCTGGACAGCTACCTAGCGAAGTGCAGCTCGCTGATGCGAAGCCTGCTAGGGAGGAGTGAAGAGGAGCTCACTGGGGAGGCTTCGCTGGCGAGGAGTGCCCGTCGACGATGAGAAGCTCGCTGGTAGAGATACACCGAGGTTTTATGTGGTTCGGTTAAATCCAGATATTACCAGACCCTACGTTCACGGTAGTATGTTATTATGATAGTATCTCAACAGAGTTTAGTTTACATGGATGACATTCTTCCGACCAAAAGGGGGGATCTCTCTCTAATAGGAGGCTCATTCATCATATTTATAAAGGAGAGGAAGTTACAATAGTAATCTTATATGTAATAAATCTATTATATCAACTTTGTTTTATAAGACAGGGTAGTCAGACAAAAAATCCCCTTATTTGACTACTGCAAATTATCTTCTGCAGGCAAATCCCATGTGTCTTTTGGCCAGGTGGTGACTTGGCCTCTCGCTTGATGAGCTTCTGGGCTATCGATCTTACTTCATTAGCCAGGTCATCTGGTCTGAGGGTCGTGCCCAATTGTGAGTAATGGAGCTAAGGTCAAGCTCACTTAGCAGCCCACAGGCTCGAGTTGCGGAGATCACTTCATGAAATGACCTGAGATCGTAGCGACCTGATCATTTCCTCGGACTGATTTCTTCGCTGTTTCTAGATTGCTCGAGGGTCCGTCTAGGATTGAATTTCACATACAACAATTTTCAACTATTTGACTTTTATGAATTATGAACATAATTAAAATGACTTTAGCTATGCTAACATAAATTTTAAAATACACTAAAAGGCTAAACGTTATTTAATAAAACTTAAAATATAGATTTCATTGTAAATTAAATAAATATTTATTTAATAATTAAAATAAATGATACATTAAACCATTTAAAACAATAATGAATAATTTATTTATTTATTCTAAATAATTACTAAAATTTCTAAAATCATTAGTACAATAAAATATTGATAATATAATCTTTGAAATTAAAAATTTTCAAATAAATTCACATACTAACTCCTTGTAAAAAGATATTTTATAAACTTTGTATGCATGAGTTTATCTATTTTTAGGAAATGCAATTATATAAAATGAATTCTTACAAAATTTGTTCAAAAAGATTTTCATATATTACACAAATGCAGTTATTAAAGAAAAAAACATACCTTTTATACAAATATTATATTTTAAACTAAATTTTCAACTCTTAATAATGTTATGGTTTGTATTCGTTTTAATTAGTATGAATTTCATGTTAATTTTTAAAACTTTTTCGTATTTATTTGAAGAAATGTAATTTTTTAAAACTTTTTAGTATTTTAAAGTTAATTTTTAACTCTTAAATAAGTAAATAATTGAAATAATTATTAAAATTATTATTTGATAATTAGGCATTTTTTTTCTTATTATTAACTAGATATGAATTATTCTTCCAATATTGCTTTCATCTAAAAATTTATATTTCTATATTATTGAATA
>JANHAO010026622.1:0-11042 GCA_026873985.1 Saraca asoca | reverse complement strand
AAAAAAAAACTTTTTAGGTAGTTTAGTGTTAAAACGGTTTGGATAAATTTTATGATTTTTAACTATTGCATTTAGGAGCAATTCGGCTATTAGCCTCCCAAAATTTTTTAAATTATAAATTTAGTGATTTTTAATTTTTTAAAAAAATTTATATTTAATGTCTCCAAAAAAAATTATTTTTTATATAAAAGTTCTTAATTAATACTTTGTCGGTGTGCCGGCATTTTCAAAAAGTTCACAAAATGTCAATAACCTAATGCTAACTAACTCATTTCTAATTTATTATTGCTTTTTTTTTGGGTAATAAAATAGTATATATTGCTAATTTTTATTAATAATTTACTATATATATATGATATACTAAGGATCTGAAGTAGGTAGATTGATAGGTGTGATTCTAAAAGAACGCAGCTAATTAGGGCTATTCATAAAATTGATAATTTTGTAGGACAAGAATAACTGAAAGGTTGCATTTACCATAATGTATTTAACTATTATTACTACCAAAATTAATAATTTGGTTGGAAGTTAGAAAAATGAAAGTTTATAAAAGAAAATAAAAAATAACTTCTTACTTTTAAATTTTAAAAATTTACTTTATTTTTTTAATCTTCTGTCCCATATTTTTTAATTTCAAATAACCTATAATATCTAAGAAAGAATTTATTTTTTAGATTAGAGAATTTGTAATCCACAGTTTAACAAGGCTGACCAGCTAAGACTTAAAGAGAGAGAGAGAGGGAGATAAAATAGAAGATAGAAAAATAAAACCCAATCTATTAACGCATGATGATAATGAAATTGACCTTGACCATTCCGTTTTCTCTTCATGAAGAAGTAAAAGATCAAACCAAAAGCAAGTCTACTAGCTCCGAAGAATTAATCTTCAATTCTCCTTAAAGCCCTCCGATGACGACTGCACAAAAGCTTTTTAATAGGTTATTTATTATTTGAATTTAAAGTTGATTTAATGTAAATTTTTTTATATTATTAATAAATAAGAAGATAATATGTTATTAAAATAATAAATAAGAATTTTTATATATAATAAAAAATTTTAAAATTTTGTAATGATGTGACAATTTATGAATAATTAATAATATAAAATTAATTTGAGATTATTTTTTTTTAGAGGAGAATACATTTTTTGAAATCTATCTTCTTAATTTTTTTATATTTTAAATCAATAAGAAAGTTAATAACCGAAAATAGATTCTGAAAAAAAAAAAGTAATGTAATAGAAGGATATGATTTCCCATTTTAATTGAAAGAAATTGCTTTCTCATATCTTTTTATATTACATAGTTATAATCTTCTTCTCCTTACTTTCTTTTATAATCTCACCTCCCTATCTTGAACACCATGTCCTTATTTTCTTTTCTATTTTTCTCTTTCTACCCATTCCCTGTTTTCCTTCGTCATCTCTATGCCTCCTCTTCCTTTCTCTCGTATCCTTTTTTGCTCTGTCACCCACACACGCACGCGCGTGCATGCGCACATACTCTCTCTCTCCGTCCCTTTTTTTTCTCTCCTCCATAGCACACTACTATCTTTTTATCTTCCCATCCTCTCCCTCTTTCTATATTTTATTAATATTTAATAATTATATTATAAAAGTATTTGAACATTTAAAAATGTTGGCAATTGTAATTAATAAGTCAATTGAATATAAATTAATTTTATAAAAATATGATAAAGATGAAAATAAAAATTTGAATATTCTTTTTTAATACTATTTTTAATATAAAATATATTTAAATTTTAATTTTTACTAGTAAAGTGATTTTTATTAATAAAGTTTTAATGATTCTTGTTATAAAAATATTTTAAAATAAAATAATTACTGTATAGTATATATATCAATATTTTTAATAAAAAATAATTTATCTTTATATATAATTTTTTTCATTATTTAAATAATAAATAATTAATTCATTTTCTAAAAAATATATTTTTTAATTATTTTTATATAATTTTATTTTTCGTGAAACAATCAAAGCATGCCGTAGAGCCCAATCCTTTCTACTTTTTCCCTACCATCCCACAAAAGTTGCAGGCAGTATTTTACAGTGACCCAGCACCAAGGTATATGATCGATGGACCAACTTTTCTCTTCCAAGCAATTGGTGTTCATCTGTCTTTTGTATTATTTTAACAGAAAAAGAATATATGCATCTACATCGGAACATTAACTAGACACAAAAGCAGATTAGGCACCAAGCTTGTGATATACATCAGAAGATTGTTAGGATTTATGTATTAGAGTTTAATTTATGGATTTAAATTTGATTTATTAACAATATAAATTAATTTTATGCTAGTATTATTATGTCATTAAAAAATTATTATAATTTTTTTATTGTTGATAAAAATTATTAGTTACTATAGCTTTTTGAATGGCATGTCTAATGTTTTAAAAACGAAATCAAACATTGAATTGAAAAAGTCATTAGATGATTGACCCAATAATAAAACCAAATAATATTATAAATAAAAATTTATATAAATTTATTAAGAATTAAATAATAGCTAATTATACTATAACTATGAATTTATAATTTATAAAAAGAATAAAAGACTAAAAAAATGAAACAAATTAGTGATTTTTTTAGTTACTTAGGTGTTAAATTTCTTCTTTTATTAATTTTAAATACAGATTTATTAGATCAACTCAACCCAAACAAAAAAGTGTTTAAAACCAAAATAAAAAAAATTGACTGGCTAATTTTTGGAAACAGGATCGATTTTCAATTTTTTTCAGTTTAAATTGGTTTGATAGTTGAAATGGTTTTTAGAGTTGACTTGAATTAGAAAACACAATGGTTAGCAATTAAATCAATTGGACTACTCAATTTGGTTTGATTGATATGTCATCTTCTTTTTCACTAATAGCGTAAAAAAATTTATACTGATAATGAATTAAAATTAAGCTTAATTTATCTATATAGCATTTTATGTAAAAGAAATTACACTTTGAAATTAACCTAAATATGATAAAATTTTGCTGTAATTAAATTCATTTAGAATAAAATAGATATTTTATCTATAACATCTTATATATTATAGTGTTATTTTGAATTCTATACATTTTTAATATGTTTTAAATAAAAAAATTATGCATAAAATAATTGAAATAATTATTTCAAATGTCATTTTTAAATGTTAGAATTCATTTATAAATGAATAATTTTATTCAATTAAATCGAATTCGAATATGGAAATATTGGTCCAAGCACTCATGAGCATGATAGTTTGATTTTTGGTTTATTTCACATGGGAGGGATAATGAAGTGCAAATTGTTTGTGATTAATATATTTGTTTGTATCCTTATTTTCAAGTGACTTTATTCGAATGAATAATTTGGTGCTAATTGTTAGAGTTATGCTTTATGTACGTGCGATGTAATACGACATATCCTATGTATTTTATTTGATAAGTTATTAATAAAAGGCAATTTTATTTATCATTCATATATTTGAATTACTGTTTAATAAAATTCATATATATGAAGAGAGCACATGAAGTATGGTCGTGCATGAAGATGATAATTGTGACGCATGTTTCTTACAGGTGTTGGTTTTAAATGTTCTTAGAATGTGTTTGAATGCATTATTTTAGCATTTAACTCAAAAGATTTATTTTAAAAATTGAATTTTATTTATTTGATTTGTTGAGACTTTATATTAAATTAAGCAAAAATTGACTAAATTCATTTAGTAGAACTATCTAGTTGAATGCATTAAACAACTACTACTTTAATGAAATTTTGTTGTACAAATATAATAACGTTATCTTTCTTTTTTTGATATAATAATTAAATATATAATATATATTATATTATTTAAGAATATGATCCATAGAACTTTTAAAATCATAAGCAAGGATAACTTTGAAATGATATAAAATTTTAATATTTTATGATAAAATTTTCATACCATGAACTAAATGTAATACTTACAATAAGAAATTATTTAAATGATATAAATTTAGTAGCTAATGGATTTAATACTTAAAATTTAGTGTTAAAAGTTTTATTATTATTAAACATATCCATAAGTTTTTTTTTTTTTCCCTCTTGTTACATAACTAATATTATGTTTGGATGGGAGAGAATAGAGGAGAAAAGAGGGAAGCAAGGAAGAGTTCTCAAGCCTTTCGAGACATAACAGTGCTTATTTTGAATACTAGAACAAAAGTGCCACCCATTTGGAATTGTCAATTCTCTAGAAATATGCACCTAAACCCTATATCTCTTCTCTTCTCGAGTTCCTGATCTTTCGAGTTTGACAAATCAAAGTCTGATGATAAGCCAATCCATTCAGCGAAGCCATTTAGAAAGGATTGAAACATGCTTGTATACATCCCTGCTGTGTGGGTCCGGGGGGAGGAGTGTGATCTTAAGAGGAACTCTAACATTGGATATAGTCAAGACATTATAGTCTTCATGGTTTACTCAAAACTAGAAAAAGATGTTAATGTACCAGGAAACTTTGATTTCATTAACATGGCCCAATTAGGCTAAGTCAAGAAATATGTTGCTAATTAAGAATGTAAAAGAAAAAACATCTCAATTAGCCTAAAGGTCTCTACCAAGATGAGTTGTTCTAATTAAGCTTAACACATATGGATTAGAATTAAACAAATAGTTGAATGAGAAGGTTAGATAGAGCACCTAAATAAACATGAAGGTCTCTACTAAGATGGATTGTTGTATTCATGCTTAACACGTTTGAGTCAGAAGCAAGCAAATATGAACAAAAATGTGCTGATTTAGTGGAAACAACACTGATGTGATGATTAAAATAAATAAATAAAAAAAAGTTTGAATCAGAAAAAAAAGGGTTTTCTCCATTCCTAAGAGATGCTTGGGATTAAGCCATCTTTATAGAAAGGAATGCAATATGCAATGTAGAAAAGAACAAAAACAATCCATGTGCATTTCTAAATGTGATTATTCAGTGACGGATGATTTTCATATGAATAGGATTACAAGATGCAAAATCATAACATGTGACATTATGTGGTTTAGATTTTAACATGCAGTAAGAACATAAACACATTTCAAATAAATCATACATATAAAAAAAAATAAGAAAAAGATGTAAATTTTGCATTGGGAGATGAAGAGGAATGGATACAAATGAATAAATATACAAGGTAGGGATTAGGAACTTATTTGGATTCTCAAAGTGTGGCCACATCTTATAAGTCGTAAGTTGCGCTTTGAGAAGAGAATTTACACAGCGCAGAAGAAGTTAGCAACCACTTCTGAACGAAAAACGTTGTCGTAAGTGGCATCTCAAAGAGATTTATATATAGTTGTAGTTGAGAAATGTTAATAATCATTCTCATTCCCTCTAGAGATTAGTTGAAAAAGACTCACAAATTATCCATTCCCATTTTTGAAGTAGGAAATGCAAAGGAATCGGGGAAAACCCAATTTTCTAGCTTCTGGATTGTGTTTTCTGTGAAGGCCAATTTAGTTGGAAAATAAGTCCACAGGTTGGAGAATGGGTCAATGGCATGAAGGTTGGGCCCACGGTATCAACCCAACCCAAATGGTATTGTGTGAGCCGCTTTGTGCCACTGCTACAGTCAAAACAATTTAGTTTGGGATTGATATAATTTTACTTGCAATTGATAGAAAAAAAGATAATAGTGGTTCAACCTAATAAAATATTGGCTTGAAATAATCCAACCCGATAGAGTATTAGATTGCTAAGTGTTGGCCTTTAAAACTAATCCTAGTATTATATAATAAATAATATTGGATAAATTAATTAGTATATATATTAAAATAATGTTAAATAACTTTTAATGTTGAAATTAATAAGTTTATATATTTAATATTATCAATTCATATATTATACAAAATTATTAAAATAAATAATTACATTTAATTTTATTAAAATTAAAAAATAGAATTAAAAAAATTAATAAATAAAATTAAGTAAGAAAATTATTATTATAAAATTTAAATATTAGAAAAATAATAATTACACAAAGTAATTACTATAAATAAATAATATATTATGTAAAGTAATTATTCACTAACACTAGAACATAACAAATTAACAAGTAGGAAACAAAGAATTGGGAAAGGCCAAAAGGAAAAGCTACTAGGCCACTTACTATTACTAGTCTAATAGTCATTGCATTTTACTAGCTGCTCATGCATGGATTTTTCATCTTCTTCGAGAACACCTACACTTATATTCTCATATCATGAAGAATATGATGATTTCCTAGGTTTAACAGATAATACTCCCTTAATCAACAATGAGCTTAATTCTTATTTAGTTATACTTATTTTAGCTCATATGCTAAGTTTTGATATTTTAGAATGGTGAAAAGTACAAAGGACATAATATACCGCATTTTCTCTTATGACTTGTGATATATTAACCTCTTTAATGTCTTTAGTTACATTAGAAAGTGTATTTCTCTTGGGGAGCAAATTTTGGATGACACGTTTATCAATAAGCCACAAAAATTTAAAGATGATCGTTTATTTAAAAAATTATTATGACATGGAATGTAGACAATAAAATAATTTAAATAAAGATGGATCATCACCTTAGTTTTCTATGTTATGTTTAAATTAAAAGATCATATGAAATATAAATTTAAGCATATGACTGTTAATTTACTTTACTCAATGCTTATCAATAGCATGATAATGATCATCTAATAATAATAATAAATAACTTAGTGCAACCACACTAATAAAAGCTGAGGAATCTAAGGTTTAAATAACTTTTTATGAAAATTAAAAGTTTTAAGTTAAACCAAACAAAATGTTATTTGGGAAGGCAGATGGACATTGGGAGTTAAACAATATGCATGTTGGTCATAAGTGCTAGGAATTAGGTTGTGACAATGATGGTATCAAATCGTGGTCTAGAATCTTGCTTTCTCTCTCTTTCTCTTTGTTGTTAGTTTTGTTCTTCTCATGTTATAGTAAAGTAGCCATGGAGTTGTCATAGACCAGGTAATATTTTATTTAAATGGGGGTATTATAGTGTAACATCTTGAATTTTCTAAAATGAATTTTGATAACAAAAATAGCTTTTTAGAAAATCTGTAAAGGGAAACCTTGAAAAGTTTGAGAATTTTAAACTATAAATTTTGGGATACGAAAAGCTCAGACATAGTAGAAAAAGATTTTATGATAATAAGAATCTTCAGAAAGTGGAAGTTCTCAATTCAGATGCTCATGGAGCAAAATTTGTGTTTTCCAAAATCAATTTCTAAAAAATTCAGAAAAATTGAAACTAGGACTATAAGTGCCCAACGAGTGTAAACTTATTGTAGCAAAGCATAATCAAGCACAAGAAATGATGGTATGAAAATATATTGAAAATTGGGGGTTTAACATTTCTTATGGTGAAAGCAACTATTGTTCAACATAATGAGTTGCTTTTATTTCTCCCACACAAACCTACAAAATGAAACTATACTTACATTTGTGGTACCCATTGGATTTTGGGTCCATATTAGTTAGTGTTGATGGTAAAATTTTGTCAACCCTAGTTTTGAACCCTAAGCTACAGAATGAATGTGAAGGGAGAAAGAGAGAGGGAGGAAGAATAAAGAGACACTAGAAGTTTTTAATGTGGTTTAGCTGAAGTTAGTTTGATCCCTTCCTACACAGCTTTTTAATATCTAATGATTGTATATCTCACATACAATGATTTCATCCCCTTTTATAATGGTTGGGGGATTACAATTTGAATATAAATCTATAACAAATAAGTATCATGACTTAATTAGGATTACATAGTAGATCAGGATAGACGGTTATAACAGACTCCTACCAGAATAGGAGACTAGACGGGCTTTCTCGATGGTTGAGGATGCTTTTCATGAGCTGTGAGCTAGGCTTTGCTTTCACGACCTGAGGTTGCTGCTTTGACTCATGTTGACCAGTGACCTTGGCTCATATTTAGTGACCTGGTGTCTTGGTCTAGTGGCCTTAATCCAAATGAGTTAGGCCTTTATGAGTTGAGTCTATCCATTGGGCTTTTACCAACCTATTTGTGTGGTTTCAAAAATTATCCACAACATTAGCCCCTAGCTCTCAGTGTGATATGCAGACTGGGAGTTGTAGTTCATTGGTAAAAGTTAGAGATCATAATCAATTATACTACTATTTGAACATCTATTCCATTGTTTCTTCTGCCCATACCATCATTACCTCATTAAATGCATGCACCTTTTCATAACCATCAGTGTAATAGCGATAGAGCCCTATTTTTCATTGGACCATTAGACTAAGGGTGGTTGATCATTCTCTTGATCTAACGGTGTGTTGGGTTGCATTATAAGGTGAGGAAACCCTTCATTCCCTCTCATTTATTGCTTTTGAAAATCTGCGCTTCAATTTTTCTTATTTTTTAAGTTTTCACCTAGTCATTGATATTCTCCATCTTTTCTACTTCTGCAATAGCAACCTTTGGGTTCGGCTCACCGGAGATTGATCATGCTTGTCTTTTTCTGGATTCTTTCTTTGGGACTTATCTTGTTCTACTGATTCAGTAAGTCCTCTAAAAACAAACTTGGTTCTAAGCTCCTACTTTTTATGAATGCTTTGCTTTGTGAGTTTCTAATATCTGGCAGCTTGGTTTGGTAATGTGCACTCATTAGTTGTTAGGAAATTTCTCCTTGTTAACTGGTTCTATACTGTGTTTATTTGTGGGCTTGTTATTGTTTGTGAAACTGGTGTATCATTTACTTGATAAAGTTCTTGTAGGTTTTGAGGTTGCAGATTATCGAGTTTAGCCTTTTTTTGTCTCCCTAGTTTTTGTGATCTGATAGGTTCATTGGTCAAGTCCCCCCATGTTTTCAATAGTCGGGGTCTTAGGTGTGGTGATTCGAGCCGTATATGGCTTGTTGCATAGGAAACCTTGTTATCTTTAGCTTGTAGGTAAGGTCTGTATTTAGCAACCTAATTATTTCTTCTTCTATGTAAATGGCAGGTCATAAATGTCATGGTCATCGAATAGGAAGTGATAAGGATTTTGAGTCCCCAGCCCAAAATGGGGAGTTGATGTGTTTTATAGATGAAGTGACCTCCAGAAGTGGTAAGGTCATTGAGAGGGTTATTGCTCATCCTAATCCTATTGAGGGCCAACAAGTCACTAAGAGTCAAAGGCCCTTA
This sequence comes from Saraca asoca, assembly GCA_026873985.1. NCBI lineage: Eukaryota > Viridiplantae > Streptophyta > Magnoliopsida > Fabales > Fabaceae > Saraca > Saraca asoca. The sequence goes on along the minus strand of JANHAO010026622.1, from coordinate 1,881 downwards.
GACTATATGATGTTTATACACCACCATTCAATCATTAAACTTGATGATCTTAGGAGCATAGTTGAAACATTCCATTTCCTTAAGGATTGTCATATTTTAATGCATTTTCTTGATGATCACGCAACCTATCCTCCTAAAGGATTTGTTACCATTAGTACCCAACATCTCATTGTTAGGCTTAAGTTCCTAGTCCATCCTTATCTTGTGGAGCTATTGAATAAACTACATCTTTCCCTTTTTCAGTTCACATCAAACTCATATTCTCAACTCACCTCTCTCGCCCTCTTATATCTCAAGAACAATCTCCCTCCTCATTCAATAAGAGTTCTCTACTATCTTTTTAGCATCAAAAGTGTGGGTCAGAGTGATAGGATTTATTACCTGTCGGCTTAAAAAATCAAGCTCAAAAGGATCTTGCCACAAGGTGATGTTAAGGGCAAGTCCAATGTGGGGCGCTATAAAATCCATTGATTCTATGTTTCATGCCCATCCCTACATGATCTTTGCAGTTTTGGTTTCATCCTTACTCCTGGTAAGCGAGCTGAGGGTGTACGTGTAATACCTGGAAAAATTAGGGAAAATAAAAAGGGGAATTTTACAATTAGGGAAAATAAAAAGGAAAATTTGAAATAAAATTTTGAAATTGAAAGGACTAAAATGAAATTTTGCTAGGGACTAAATTGAAAAATTGACAAGGACTAAACTGAAAAATTCTATTTTCAGGTGGGGCAGTTTTTAAAATAGTGCAAAATATGGGGGCAAAAGTAAAAACTCAACTGATGACCGGCCCAGCTGATTTTCAGTTGGTGGGGCTGATATTTTTTGCCTTTTTCAGATTGTTCCAAGAGAAGCCTGAGCCCCCCATTCCGGGCCTCCCCTTTTGGTCGAAGCTCCCTCTTCCTCTCTCGGGTTCTTTGGCTTCTCCGAGAAACTTCCGGAGTTCACGCGTTGCGCCGGCGCCCTTCTGGCAGTTCACGGCGTCAATGCCCGATCGACGAAGCCTGACCTCCCTTGCATCATGTCCGGGTGATTGTCCTGCTTCGGTCCCCTGATTCTCGAGGTTCCATTGTGGCCAGCGTGTTGCTGTGGTTCGGCCATGGCAAGTCCGGCGGTGGTGATGGCCACTTTCTTCCTCTCCTCTGGCATACTCCTTGGTTGAGTAAGGTGATAGAGGCGTAATCCTTCTCTTTTCCCCTATTTTATGGCCGATTCGGCCAAGGGAGGTTTCTGGGTCGCCAGTGACACTCCGGCCAGTGACGAGCTGAGGATAGCCATTTCTAGACCCGGTGAGTAATCCTAAATCATCGGATTTATTTTCTAGTAACTCTACAGTTGATTTTTTAAGATATTATGCTAAAGGCTCTAAAATAGTGTAAATTGTTCAATAGCTTCCACAGGCTCACCGGTAGCATTCCAGCTCTGGTCGAGCTGCATACTAATATTTTAGACCCTAATGAACAATCGTAGAACAAAAGATTTATTTCATAGTAATTAGTTTGATAGTTTCCAAGAAATTTGTGTAAGTAGTTGAAAATGAACACTTGATGAACTTAGAATGTTTTGTTGTAAAATTACCTCTGAAATACTTGTGAGTGATTATAGGAAGTGAAATGTGGAAGTTTGTATGAAGTTTGTACTTGAATGTGAAAGGATAGGCGGCTTTGCTTGTATGTGTGAATCTCTATTGGAGTGTAAATTCTAAATTCTTGTTTGCTGTATAGATGTTTGGATGCTCTTTCTTGCATCCATTTTGCTTATGGGTTGTTGAATGAAAGTTTAGTGTGATATTGGAATTCTGGCTTGCCATATGTATTATGGTTGTGGTCTAATTTGTGAGTTGTTAGATTGATGTTGAAAACCTATTCACTGGATATATTGAAT
>JANHAO010026621.1:0-11042 GCA_026873985.1 Saraca asoca | reverse complement strand
TCCTCTAGTTCTTTTCTCCTTAGTTGCCCCTAGTTTAATTGAAAAATACACATTCAAAGTAATATGTGAAAAAGAATGAGACCTATGTATCCAAGTAATTATAAACAAAAATAAAGAAGTCACCTTTTGTTGCATCATTGTTTTTGTCCACAACTTCTTCCTTTTCGTTGATATCTTTCTTAACTTGTTGATTTGTGTTATCACCTTCCATTACATTGGAGGCATCAATTGGTCCAGAATGAGACTAAACATTAATGGACTGATTTTCTCCTTTTTCAGGTACCATATGCTTTTCAAGAAAATCATCAAGTGACAATAGGGGCAAATTGGGATCTTTTTTACCTTTTTAAAACTCTGCATTTGGGTTATCATTGTGATCATGGGTTTTCTCTTTTGATCATACTTTTAATTATATCCTTGCTCTTTAGTCACACTTGTGGTCATGGGTTACTTCTGAGAAGTTCCTTATTCTTTGGTCAAGGTCATGGGTTGCTTTTGAGAAGTACCTTACTCCTTGGCCAAGGTTATGGGTTGCTTTTGAGAGCTTTATAGCCTATTTTGATCTCCATTTTCAGTAAATGCTTGAGATTGAGTGACATTTTTAGGCATAGGCTGTTTCTTCTTCTCAACTTTTTCAAGCTTTACTTTCTTAAGTTGCTTAGCAATTAACCTTGCTTGGTAGTTATCAAAACTGAAACCTTGCTTCTTATTAAGACTTTGGTTTTTCTTGTTAAGAGTAGAATGTTTTGCCTTGCAGCTTGCTCCCTTGTTCATGGTTGCTTGGTGCATCAATACCTGCAAGAATTCATGATTGTTATCTTACAATAGAGTCAATGTATGCAGTATTATTGGTCCCTTATTACAAAAATTTTGATTTGGATTCTAAACAAATTTGCAACAAAAGTCTTTAAACTTTTTTAGAAGTTTAAAAGAATTATCAGAGTTGATTTATTGGTAAGCAAGAATCAATTATAGTCATTGATTAAGAGAGTAATTAATAATACAGAAACAAGTCTTTAAACTTATGAAGTTGTTTTGTTTGAAATGAGGCTTGGTTCTACTTATAGTGTGACAACCAACATTTAAAAAATAACTAACTTTCAAACTATGAATTGATTCATGAATCGATTTGGAAAGCGATTACTAACTTATGAATCAATTCATCCATGAGTATCATCAAAAACTTCATGACTGAATTAATGCATAAATCAATTCACACTATAATGTAAAAAAGTCATGAATAGATTACATAATCGGTTCAAAAAATTTTCCAACCTTCAGTAAAAATAATTTTTCAAAACAACTCTTCATAAATCAATTATTTAATGAATTTAGAAAATTTCTTGACCTTCAGTGAAAACAATTTTCAAAACATCTTTTCATGAATCATTTACTAAATTGATTCTCATAAAATTTTCAGTATGAATCAATTTGTGAATCCATTCATATAGTGAAAATTGGTCTATCTCAATAATTTTATTCAAACATGATGAATTTGGAAAACACTACGGTGCAGTAGGACTTGTATGCCTTAGGTGCTCTTTTATAATCTCAATTTTTGTTTCAAAATTATATTCCCAGTTGGAAGTAAAAAATGAGCAGAAGCACTAAAAAAGAAAAGTAAAATGAATACAGGGAAACAGAAAGTTAGACAGACTTAACACAGTAATTAAAATAGAAATAAATAACTTGAAATGAGCTAAAATTAAAAAAATTTTGAAAAAGTTTTCAAATAGTCTTTCACAAATTCAATTTTCATAAAAACTAATTTTCACTGTGTAAATTGATTCATACTAAAAATCTTGTGAACATGAATCAATTCATGAAAAGCTATTTTTGACAACTGTTTTCATCGAAGGTTAGAAACTTTTGTGAATCAATTAAGTAATTAATTCACAACTTCTTTACATTATAGTGTGAATCAATTCATGCATTGATTCAGTCATGAAGTTCTTGATGATACTTATAAACGAATCGATTCACAAATCAATTCATAAGCTGATAACCACTTTTTGAATTGATTTATATATTGATTCAGTCATGAAGTTCTCGATGATACTCATAGACGAATTAATTTACAAATTGATTCGTAAGTTGGTAACCGTCTCTTGAATAGATTCACAGTCTGAAAGTTAGTTATTTTTTAAATTTGTGCTTTCATAGGTTTAATTTCATTTAAAATCATGGAAGCCTAATGACACTCTCTTAGTTATCATCAAAATAAAGTTCACAAAATAAAAGATTATACCAAACATAAAATAAAAGATATAGCAACCAATTTTGAAAGCAAAATGATCATACTTACCCAAATATTTTTCTGGTGAATTACAACAAACTAAACTTTACTTCTTGCAAAAACAAATAATAGTTAGTACATAGCCTTGTAAGCTAAATATATTGCAGCAATAATAGTTAGTACATAGCCTTGTAACCCAGATATACTACACAACTCTCATTATAAGGATGGCGGATAGACACAATACCTTTTTTGCAAGAAGACCAAAATCCCTATTAAAGGCATTTTGCATTTCTCCCAAATATGATGAATTTGTGCTTTTATAAGTTCTAATTTTCTCTAATTATTCCATTTGCCTCTTACTATAAGAATAAAAGTACTTTATCATTCTCTTGTTCATTTTACATATGCATTTTGGCTCTAAATGGTATCAAACTTACTCAAATCAGAATGCTTTTTTTATTGCTTAGATAGAATGCATATTCAATTCATAAGGTAACTACTATACAACTGGCTTATAAAGATAGGTAAAATCCATATGACCATATTTACCTATTTGCTTATGATTGGACCAAGGTCTATATCAGGTTCAGTTTCAACACCACAATGGCAAAGCTCAAAGGTCTGGTTGGGATGGGGATCGTTGGTGGGAAGTGTACCTACAGAAATGGGCCTTCTCACCAAAGATAGCGGTGGAATTAGGAGAAAAAATGAGAAACTAAAAAAGGAGGAATAGATCTACGTGCAGAGCTAGGAGAAAAAATGAGAAAGCAAAGAAGGAGGAAAAGATTTACTACTACCCACAGAGTTGGCAAAGAAGGAGGAACACATCTACTACTATGTGTAGAGTTGGGAGAAAAAACGAGAAAGCAAAGAAGAAGGAACAGGTCTACTACTGCATGCAAAATAGAAAGCTAGCACAGGGAAGGGAAATAATTGGTGAGGATTGTGTGTATGTGCCATTTTTATGAAAACAAATTTTTACAGTGTGAATCGATTCACGTATCAATTCATACTCTAAATCTTGTGAAAATTTTTATAAAAACTATTTTCATTGGGTGAATTGATTCACGAATCGATTCATACTGAAAATCTAGTGAAAATAAATATGAATCGATTCATGAATCAGTTCATAAAAAGTTGTTTTGACAATTTGTGTTTTTTTGCTTATATTATTAATTAAATAATTATATAATTATTGTATAAAAAATTTTTATAAAGCAACATAATTTAACTGTTGTCTATTAATTAAAATTTTGCAATACTAAAAAAACTATTGTACATTATATTTATAGCAATGGTTTTAAGTGATTGTTGCCTAAAATTAGAAACAAAGGCAATAATAAAAAAATGTTGCATATTTTAGTTATAAGCAACAGTTTTTTATTGTTTCAAGATTTAGTGTTGTTATAAATAAAAAATGTTCCACTGTTTGTTAGTTACAAGTGGAGTTGGAAGCTCTTTATTGTGCTCAAGTTCAACCACTTCTCCTTCCATCACTGACTCGACCATCGAGTCCTATTCTCATGGAGATCAACCGTGTTTTTGGTCAAACCCGGGTAACTTTCTTCCTTCACCTTTAGCTCGTTCTACCACATAGTCCACCCTAAGGATGACAAATCTACTTGTTAACCTTGCTATCATATCTTCTTTGATTTTGATATTGAAAAATAATTTTGATTAATGTCACGATCTAACTATATACTTTTAATGTTTATTCATTTTATAGATTTAAAATTGATCAAGTGACATTCAAAAGATCAAGAGATCCATTATAGAATTAGTATTTTTATTGATTTTACTAGGATCTTTTCTAAGTGTATTCTAATCAAATTTGATCTAAATAAGTTTCCAAAAATAATTAAATTTAAAGAATTTAAGACTTTTGTAGAAAAATAAAGTATTTGTTATGTAAAAACCTTGAGATCTGATAGAGGAAAAGAGTTTACTTCAAATAAATTTTCAAATTTCTACAAAAGTCAAGGGATCCAACGTTAGTTAACAGCCAGTTATACACCTTAACAAAATGACATAACTGAAAGAAAAAATAGAACAATTTTTTAAATGGGCTGAAGCTTATTGAAAGTTAAAACTCTGCCAAAGCTTTTTTGGGCTAAAGCTATTGCCTGTGTTGTACTTTTATTAAATAAGTATCCCACAAAAAATATTCTTAGAAGAACCCCAAAAGAAGCTTAGAGTGATAACAACCCAGAAGTTTCTTTCTTGCAGATGTTTGGGTATCTTGTATATCCATATATTCCGGATGAGCGAAGAAAGAAACTGGATGACAAAAGCCAAAAGTGCATTCTTATTAGCTACAGTAAAGTGATCAAGGGTTACAAATTATACAATCTTGTAACAAAAAACATGACTATGAGTATAGATATCCAATTCATTGAAGATGAAGCATAGGCATGGAATCAAATAGATGAACAACGACAAGGTATTATTATAGAAAATGAACCAAAGTCAATAGAAATAAAAATATCTTCACCTGACAATTTATTCTCTAGAAACTTTTCTCCACCAATAGTAGTTCCAGAGACATCAAAACATCCTCAACAAATACCAGTGATGCCAGCTCGTTTGCAAGGCTATGTGGTTACATGTGATAATGATTATAAAGATATATCCACTAATGAAACTATTATGAACTTTTATCTACTTGCAGATTATGACCCAATTTCCTATGAAAATGCAATAATTGATAAATGATGGATTCAAGGAATGCATGATGAGATTCATTTAATAGAAAAAAATGACACACGGGAGCTAACTACTTTACCACATGGGAAAAAGCCTATTAGAGCCAAATAGGTGTACAAACAAGCCTGAAGGTCAAGTGGACCGCTTAAAGGCAAAATTAGTTGTAAAAGGCTACAAACAAAAGCCAGGAGTTGACCACTTTGAAGTATTTGCACCAGCTGCTAGAATGGATTCTATTTGGATGATTATAGTACTTGCAACTCAAAACCAATGAAAAATTCATCAGATAGATGTGAAATCAATATTTCTGAATGGCTTCCTTGATGAGGAGGTCTATGTTAAGTAACCACCTGATTACATGAAAATAGGATATGAGAAACAAGTTTACAAATTGAAGAAGGCATTGTATGGGTTGAAACAAGCACCACATGCTTGGTATAGCCAAATTGATACATACTTGCTGCAGCAAGATTTTTGGAAATGTCCTTATGAGCATATCCTATATATCAAGTCAAAACCCAACAGTGATCTCATTATTGTTTGTATTTATGTTGATGACTTGATATTTACAAGAAATTGCAAAGAGATGTTTAAAGAATTCAGGGAGGCAATAGCTAGTCAGTTTGAGATGACAGATATGGGATTGATGTCCTATTTTTTAGGCATTGGCGTACAGCAAATTGATATGGCATTTTTATTTCCTAACAAAAATATGCCAACAATATTTTGAAGCGTCTAAAAATGGAGTTGCTCAATCCTATCCGAACACCAGTTGCAGAACGATTAGAATTGACGAAGGAAGAAAGCGGAGAACTAATAAATCTCATATATTTCAAAAGCCTAATTGGCAGTTTGAGATATCTAACTTGTACCAGATCAGATATCGCCTATAGTGTGAGGATTATTAGTTAATCCATGGAAGAACCTTGCCAATCACATTTGCAAGCAGCAAAATGAATTTTATGACACGTAAGTGGTACCCATGATAATGGGATCTTTTAATCCTACATTAATAATTTTGATTTGGTGGAATACACAAATAGTGATTGGACAGTGATGTGGAAACTCGAAAAAGCACTTCTAGGTATATTTTCTTTGTTGAATAAAGATATTTTTCATGGTCTTCAAAGAAACAACAAGTTGTTACGTTTTCTATGGTAGAAGTAAAGTATATGGCTGTAGCTTCTATAGCATGTCAAGCAGTTTGCCTTCGTAGGATGCTCGATGAATTAATACATGAATAGGCAGGTCCTATGAAAATCATGTGTGATAATAAATCAAGTATTGCATTGGCCAAAAATCCAGTTTTCCACAGGAGAAGCAAGCATAGTGGCATCAAATATCATTACATTCGTGAGTTAGTAAAAAATGATAAAATTGAACTAGAATTTTGTAAGTCTGAAGATCAAGTTGCAAATATTCTAACAAAATCATTGAAGGCAGATGCATTCGAGAAATTAAAGATAATAGTTGGTGTTATTTCAAAATCAAATTTAAGGGAGGCTATTGAAAAAAATCTAAATTAGATTTTGAAAAATAAAAAAAGATAAAGGCTGAAACCTTAAATTGGGGAAACTGAAGCCTTAACTGTAACAAGATAAGACTAGAGTTTGAGAGAAGCCTAGAATCTTTATTTCTAGAATGTAGCAAATAAATCTTAGTGAAAATGAACTTGATTTATTGGAAAAAATCTTAAGCCTTTACTTTTTGAATATAGCAGATAAAATTTAGTAAATATAATATTAATGTGTTCGGATAAAGTTGTAGATTTTTCTTACCTTTTTGATTTAGTTTTGCCTATAAATATAGTTTATTTCAAGTTTTATAACGCATTCAAAGAATGAGGAAGAGAAATAAGTTAACAAGTTTATGAATTAGATAGAGTGTTTCTTTGTGTATTGAGTTAAAATTGTAATCAAAGAATTTCTCCTCTCTCATATTTTTCTCCAGAATTCTTCATTTATTTTATGCCTTTGATTTTTAGTGCCAACAAATTGTTAGTTAAAAGTCTAATTATTTTGGTTTATATAGCTAGCTAATGGGATTAAAAAGTGAAAGTCAGTCAGAAATTAATGCATGCCTGGTCAACAGAGCTACCATGAACTCCCGTTCTTTGGTAGCATAGAACAAAAATAACGAAACTAAGGCTTTATTCATTGTCTGTTTGTGAGAAAATATTTTTTTTTATAGAAAAATCTCATTTATTTATATATAAATAAATAATTTTTGTTATGATAGTGAAAAAAAATAATATTCTTTCTATAATAATTAAATAGGAGATATTATTTTTTGCTATATTTTTTACATATTTTATTTAACAAATAGAACATATTTTTTTAGTCTTAATATTTTAGAACTAAAAAATATTAATAAATAAAGTTATTCTTAAAAAAAGTTCACCAATATAGACCAAATTTAAAATAGGTTTAAGGAAGAAAAGTGCAATTTATCAAATATCATTTTTATTTAACTTTTCAAGTATCGTTCCAATTTTAGTGGACGTCTCCGAAGGGACTATTTAACATTTTTAAGTAATATATATAGATAACAGTCTTGAAATTTTGATAAATAGATGTAGCCTATCAACATATTATATGCGTATTTGTTGGATGTTCAGTGTGATACAATATAAAAACTTCTCACATGACATCCTTAATTATTAAAGGATCTTGCTGAAATTAAAGGATATTGCATTATATATATATATATATATTTAAGAATTTTTTTTAATTTGGACATTAGGGAAAAATGAGAGAAGTACTTGTGAGTTGTGAGATGCATGCTTATATGCAACTAACATTATTCTATAAATAATTTTGACCACAAATTCTAATACGTGTTGACAGTTTGTTAAATTGAGGATAAGTCAATGATTATAATAGTTGAGATAATTAAGAAAAAGAAAAGTCATCTATTTTTAAAACATTGAGATAATTAAGAAAAAGAAAAGTCATCTATTTATTTTCTTTCAATTCTTTATCATTTATTTTAAACAAAAAAGAATAGTATCACGTGCTTCAATAGAGGATTTACATTTCCCATTCCTCCAAACTATACTCGCAAACTTCAAACATGTTTTCTCTTCAAAATATGTGATATATGTAAAAGAAATATAAAGGGTTTCTATTACTTACTTTCTTCCTCAGCCTCTCCTATATTGGCATGTGAATCGTACTTAGAATATGTCATCAGCACTAAAAAAAAGTATGCAGCCGCCATGAAAAAACTGTTCACCCTTCCTCACACGGCTTTTAGACGGGAATGGGGTGGAAAAAAAAAAAAATTCCCCAAATGATTTAATTTTGAAATTATTTACGTTGGTGGTATACTTTTGGAATAAATATTTTTTACTTCTTTTTATTTTTATAAAAAATAAAAATAAACTTTTTTAAAAAAATAAAAAAATAACATTAGTATAAAATAACTAAAAAATATGTCACGATTAATTATATATGTATTAAAATTTTAATAAAAAATAATATCCTATCATGAATAAAAAATTTAAATATCAAATATTAAAAAAAATTAATTTTTTTATTTTTTAGAAAATAGAAAAATAAAAAATACTAAATTTTGGGAAAACGTTTTCTCAATTTTTCTATTTTTTTGTTTTTTCTTTTCTTTTTTCTTATTTTGCTCTTAAAAATAAAAATTAAAAAAGGAAAAATAAAAAAGTTTTTCACCCCATTTTAAAAAAAATAAAAAAATAAAATTAGTATAAAATAATTAGAAAATATGTCATAATTAATTATATATTAATTAAAATTTTAATAAAAAATAAAATTTTATTATGAACAAAAAACTTAAATATTAAATTTTAAAAAAAAATTAAATTTTTTACTTTTTAGAAAATATAAAAATAAAAAATGAAAATAAAAAATAAATTGTTTGGAAAAACATTGGTACACTAATGCTTTCCTATTTTTTCTAATTTTTTAAATTTTCTTTTAAAAAATAAAAAAGTAAAAAAATAACAAATAAACAATAATTTTAAAAAAATTCTAAAAATTTTTAAAAAATAAAATTACTGTAAAATAACTAATTAACAAATAAAATTTTATTTTTTATTAAAATTTTAGTTAATATATAATTAATTGTGACACATTAATTAGTTACTTTACACTAATTTTATTTTTTATTTTTTTTAAAAGAAAATTAAAAAATTAGAAAGAGTAGGAAAGCAATAGTGTACCCACATTTTTCCAAATAATTTATTTTTTTATTTTCTAAAAAGTAAAAAATTTAATTTTTTTTAAATTTAATATTTAAGTTTTTTATTCATAATAAAATTTTATTTTTTATTAAAAATTATGATATATTATCTAATTATTTTATAATAATTTTATTTTTTTTATTTTTTTAAAAATGGGTGAAAAACTTTTTTATTTTTTATTTTTATTTTTCCTTTTTTTAATTTATATTTTTAAGAGCAAAATAAGAAAAAAAGAAAAGAAAAAACAAAAAAAAAAGAAAAATTGGGAAAACGTTTTCCCAAAATTTAGTATTTTTTTATTTTTTTATTTTTCTATTTTCTAAAAAAATAAAAAATTTAATTTTTTTAAATTTAGTATTTAAAATTTTTATTTATGATAGAATATTATTTTTTATTAAAAATTTAGTTATATATAATTAATTATTACATATTGTATAGTTATTTTATATTATTTTTTATTTTTTAAATTTTAAAAAATTTAATTTTTATATTATATTATATTATTTTTAAAAAATAAAAACAAAATTGAAAACGTTTGATACTCTCAACGTTTTCAAATTTTTTATTAAAAAAATAAAAAAAATTATCCAAAAAAATAAAAAAAAATGTTGTTGACAATAACATTTTTCAAAAAACACATCACTCGTATAAATAATTTCAAAATTACATTATTTGAGATTTTTTTTTTTTACCCCATTCCCGTAAAAAAAGCCTCCTCACCCAAACAAGTTCTCATATTCACATTTCCACTAGCTATGATGCACCAACCCCAAGACAAACCCTTCAAAATGTGAGCAGGTACAACTCAATGACAATTATAGGATTCTCATAGCTCCGGTATGACCATTCTTTCATCGCTTTGTGTACGGTAATATCAAGAGCAAAATTCACAGCCACCAATCTGGAAAGATCCCACATTAGTTAATGACTCATTCTGAGCTAAATATTTTTTTTGTATGGTTGTGGATTATTCAACTGTTTTTTGACAATTACTTGAACAAACTTTGCTTTAAAACTTGGTCCTAAGCAACAGCTCTCTCTCTATAGATTAAATTCCCATTTTAGCCTCTCCCTATTTCATTTTGCAAAAAAAATTTAATATCAATTTTAATGTTTAAATTATTTAATTACTGCAAGGATCAATACATTATCTAATATATCCATCGTTTTAATAATATAACTAATAAAAAGATTTAATTAAGTATAATATAATCATTTGAGAACTAAACTAATATTAAAATTTTTTAAAAGCTTACATTGATGTGAATTAAATTAATAAAATATTAGAGCAGGTGTTTAGTCAATTTAGATTCGTGGGGATAATGGTTTGAATCCAATGGGCTTTCTAAAGTCTTATTAGGGTAGTGTTTAATTGGATGAAATAGAAAAGAAATGAAAAATAAAATTAAAAATTATATGATTTAATTAGATGGAATGAATGAAATTTTGTATTTTATATGTAAAATTCCATCAAATGATGAAATATATATTCTATCCAAAATTGATGGAATATATATTCCATTCAAAATTGGGTGAAATAGAATGTTTCATTCCACCCAATTTAATATAAAATTTAATATTTATATAATATATAAAATTTAATAATATTAATTTAAAATAATATTATTTTAATATATAAATAATATTATTTTATATATTAATTTAATATTTTTAATATAATAAAAATATAAAATTAATATAAAATTATGTTATTTAATATTAATTAATATTTATATTAATTTAATATTTTTAATATAAATAATTAATTTATGTAAAATTATGTAAAATTAATATTTTTAATATAATATTAATTAATTTAATATTTTATATAAATAATTATATTAATTAATATAATTATTTATATAAAATTTAATATAAAATAATTAA
>JANHAO010026620.1:0-11041 GCA_026873985.1 Saraca asoca | reverse complement strand
TTGAACCCCTTACACGGAAATAGTTTTGGTTTGACACCCTTTGGGGAATATGTTTGTATTTTTACCCCACACAGGGCAAAAAGCCCCAAGTCACTCATCTCTTTGTCATTTCCGAGACATAACAGCTCATTATTATTACTACGTGCTTAGGAAAGAGAGAGCTCGAGAAAGAGAAGATCAACGCTATACTAATTAAGCAAAAAACCAATCACTATCGTCAATCTATGCAAATAAAATCAAAGGGCCAGTGCCATCTTGGCAATTATTGCCTTCTCGTAAAAATTCTCATGTTTCCGAACGAAGACGACGAAACCTATAAGCCTCCCCTCTCGGCCGCTAACCACCATGTTTTCAGAGATGTTCTGCACCAAAAACAATACGCATGTTAATCCCCTCTCTCCCCTTCTTTCTCTCTCTTAACCATTTTGTTTGACTCTAGCTACCTCTCTCTCTCCGTCTATAAAAGAGACCTGCAAAAGCCATGGCAGACAGTAATAAGCAACGGAGCATAATATTATCTGCAATACATATTGTTCTCTATTTTAACCCTAGTTATCATCAGCTGAGAAAGGCTCTCAGAAGGTGAAAATGGAGAATCATAGTGTGCAAATGGGAGGATCGAGTGGGAGTAGTACTGCAGCAAACTCGCGGTGGAACCCTACAAAAGAGCAGATAAGCATGTTGGAGAATTTGTATAAGCAGGGTGTAAGGACGCCCAGTGCTGAGCAAATACAGCAGATTACTGCTCGCCTCAGGGCCTATGGTCACATCGAAGGTAAGAATGTCTTCTACTGGTTTCAGAATCACAAAGCAAGGCAGAGGCAGAAGCAGAAGCAAGAGACCATCGCTTATTTCAATCGCTTTCTTCATAGGTCTCCTCCCATTTTCCCTTCGCCACTTTGCCCAAATGGTTCGTTGACAATTAATATTCTTTTGTATTATATATATTTAATATTTTTCCTTTAAATAAATAAGTTCATCACACATACAGACATTCATTTATCTTCCGTTTTTATTTAGTACTTTTGTTCATGAAATCTTGTTAGATTAATGCATAACTAAGCCGTTTCTTCATGCAAATGTACTCGGTATCCGTGCGTTGAAAGCAAAGCCTAAAAGATCATATAAAAAGGGAGAGCTATATTTTTTTAAGAACAAACCCAAATAACATAAAAGCTAATGTTTCCTCTTTTGCCAGGCCAATTCATGATGGACAGATTGAGCGTTTCTTTTACTTTCTATTCTTTCCTGAAAAAACAAAAATTTCAATACATAGTTAATTTATTGTACTCGCATCTTTCCAACTGTTACATCTCTCTGTGTAGTTTCTTTCACTTTTCATAGTTAGAGAATCTTAAACTAAAAGGGTTTCTAGTTTTATACAGTCCTGTGTGCCCCATATTACCAGCTGCCACAAAACGAGATGCAGTTTTATCCACAGCATCCAAAGGTGCTTCTACCATCAAGTCCTAGGAGGAGACCAAGAAGTTCTGAGCAAGTTGTGCCCTTGGAGATGCCCCGATACAGTGATGCTGCGCCAGTATACGAACATATGCACCACCCAACCCCAAACAACATTGCTAACAGTGACCATGAAACTCTGGCTCTCTTTCCTCTGCAGCCAACTGGCATTTTGGAAGCAAAAACAATGGATAAGGACTCTCCTTTTTCTGCAGTTTCTGCTGATAACTCTGCTGCTACTCATTCTGGTTCATCTGATATTGATGGAGAAGATGGTCTTTCTGGAAACCAACCATTGATTGATTTTTTCTCTTCTGGACAAGCTTCCTGAGATAGTGATTAAGTGTAATGGCAAAAACTATTACATGCAACTGTGATCATTATCGTTACACTTTTAGTCTTTGAATTTGGCCATGTGGTATTAAGTTCACTGAATGAGATTTACCTTTCATTTTTCTTTTGGTTAATAATTTTTAGTCTTTTTCCTGTTGAGTATTCTTTAAGTTGAGATATCTATATTTGTCATGCTGTCATATTCTACTGCGAAACACTGTTCATGCATGGCGTATAGTCATTAAAAATTCTCTTTGCACGCCTTGAAAACGAAAGACACTGATTATTACATTTCGGCAGCCCTTAGCTTGTCGGAAAAGAAAAGCTAGAAGATTGAGGGTCAAAAATTTCTTTTTCTAGTGCGCAAATCCTTGAAAGATATCTATTTGTTTGAGTTATATATACTACCTACACTTGAGGGCACACTAGCCTCGGGGATTTTATTTTGGATACTCAGTATGTAATTTTATTTTAGAATCAATTGTACAGTTCATGAGTGAATTTCGTCTCACACCCACAGTCAGTAATGATAGTGGTAAAATTAATTTTTTAATAATATTATCAAATATAAAATAGATTCACTTATTAATTTTTCCAAAATTAATCATTCATAATTAGTCGAATACTAAAAATAGTCAGTGTAACAAATAATCCCTTTTTTATATGCTTAAGTTTCTTTTATTCCTTAATTTACGTCTTTAAACTAGATTTTTTTATCCATACCCTAAAAAAATTAGTAACTTAATTGAATTTATTTGCCTAAAATATAGGTAAGCAATGTTCCATAAATAATAACTTTAACGTGTAAAATTAAAATTTTGGGTTAATAAAATTTTTAATTTTTATAATTTTACTGAATTTATAATTTAATCATTATAATTTTATTTTGTACAATTACATTTTAAAATTTAGAATAATTTATAATTAAATTCCTACTATTAACTCGTATTAAGGATAACTTTAAATCTAATTGAAATTCATTTTTCAGCTCATTTATCATTTTTCAACAATGATTTCAAGGAAAAAAAAAACTCAATAGTTTTAATCATTATTAACATAAAGATTTCTTTTTATTCTAAAGAAAATAATTAAGATAATTATTTTTATATGGTAGCTAAAAGTTAATAGATAAATTTTGGTAAAGTAAACATAAAAAGTTAATAGAAATAAAATATAAATATATAATTTAATGAATATATAATATTCTGTTAATTAGATTTAATATAAGGATTTAATTACGAATAATTTTAAATTTTATAATGTAATTATATAAAATAAAGCTAAAATGATTATAAGTTTAGTGAAATTATAATGACTAAAACCTCCGTTAACCCTAAATTTTTAATTCATATAATTTGTTCTAATTTATAATTTTTTTACTCTTTTTTATTGTGTTATGATGTTAAAATTTATTTTCATTTATAATTAATTCCCTTTCTTATTAAAGATTAATGATAAGTACTTGTTAATAACCATTCTTAATATAAACTTCATTTTCTAGCTCAATTTTACGTAATGGCGTAACGCACTAGCTATATGAAATTAGTTGCTCCATGAAATATGAGAAATTGGTGATTGATTATTTTGTATATAGGAACGTTTCAAATTGAATATTGGAAATGGGCACTCAAACTATTTTGTTTTTTTTTTAAAGGATAATTCCTTTGAGATTGAAAACTTCGATTATGGAATTATCCATCTTTTGAATCATTTTTATATTCCGAAATATAGTCTTGTTTAAATTTGGTCAAATGACAATTGGTTTTTATTTTCAAGTCCAGCCATAGTTAATTTATCTTTTTAGTTAGGTAATAAAATAAATAAATAAATAATGATTTAAACAATATTTTGATCGCCACTGTATTCAAGTTTTCTTGGTTTCATTCCCATTTAATATTTATTTTTAATTTCATTTAATTTAATTTCTTTATTCATTTATTTTTAACATTATTAACAAAAGTGATTATGTGAGTCCCAAATGTCATATTATATTTTAGATTTTAACATTAATACTTTTAACAAATTAGAGTGATATAGATAAAAAGATTTGATTAAACAGAATTGAATCGATCAGAAATGTTGTTGATAATTAAGATCTAATAGAAATAAAATTAAAAAATAATAATAATTTAGTTCCTGAAAAATAATTTTTTAGTCATAGACAATTGGCCTTAATGGCGAGATTGAAAGGCTTATGAATACGGATGACATAAGGCCAAAGTCAAATGTTGCATGGGTCATGCCCATTAATTGTTCTATTGGAGAAGCCCAATTAATTTGAATACCGCTCTTCAGGCCATGGTTCCTAAATCATAACACCGTGTGGGACAAGGGGAACGAAATCTGGAGGTGGAGGGATTAGGGAATGAATTTTTGTTTCTCTGCTCGACGAGGTATTTCTAGAGAAAGGAGACAACTAGAAGTTGTAATAATCATATAATTTATGAGCATATTTTATTTCCTCTTATTATAATAAGTATCTTTATTATAATTTAATAAATAAAAAATAATTATTAATTTTAATGCTTATTTATCAATTTTGTAAAGTTTATATTCACTATAAATTTAATTATTAATTTTTTAAAAAATTGAAAATTATAAAACTTGATTGAGTGGAATAAGAACACATACTTAATAATTTATATATAATTTGAATTCAATTCAATGGTAGTGTAAAACTTTTTATATTATTAGTGCATAAAAAGATACCATGTAATAAAACAAAGAGTAATTAAAAGTTTACTAAAAAAAAATTACCTTTAGCAGTGATTTTTTTGTACATTTAATAGCAGTTATAATTGTCACTAATATACTTTGCAGTAGTTTTTGGAACCGTTGTGGATACATGAGTTAGGAATATTTAACAGTGATTTTTGAAAATAGCAGAAAAAGTAACCATAATGACGATTTATCGATAATTAGCGGTAATTTTAATTGTAATTTTTTAATTAAAAATTATTTTAGTGGCGGTTTCTTAAGGTATTTAGTGATTTTTTTTATTAAAATGAATATATATATTTTAATAGTAATTTTTTAATGTACTTAGTAACTGTTATGGATATTTTTGGGACTGTATAAAATAACTTGGCATAGGCCCAATGGAATAGTCCAGTAGGGAAGGATCTGGCTCATTTCGGAGTGAGGTCGCAGGGCTTGCTAGTAGATCACCTAGCACGAGCTCAGGTTGCTAGACGAGCTCATGTCATCGAGCAAGCTATCCTGAGCATAAGTACGGAACCTCGAAGACCAGTCAGCACCTAGATGCACATATTCCCAACCGACAAGTCATCTTCCAAAACCGACACATCAGCCACCAATAGTCCGACAGTGAATTACCAAGCATTTATTGCCCGTCAAGCATTTATTACCCAATATGGCAGAGTAGACATATTTGTAATTTATCAAATTACACTTGTAATCCTTACTACTTCTATAAATAGGAAGGGAAATCATTATAAAAAGGGGATAGTGAAAAATACATGTAGAAACTCTGTCAAAATAGTGAGAGAGCTCTTGCATTGTGACTTTGTTAAACACTACAAAGAAATCACCGCCTTAAAGCAAATACAACCATTGTAGACGTAGGGGGTCACAATGACTTTAGCCGAACCACGTTAAAAACCTTCAGTGTTCACCTTGTTCTCCTTTCCTCTTGCTTTTGCTACTCTCTTGCATTTTCACACTTTTTACAGTAGTTTAGGTTCCAGAACTTTCGGTTGACTAATTACCAAAATCGACCGTCAACATTTTGGCATGCCCAGTAGAATCAGATTGCTTTTTTGTTAACACACCAACCAAGCGAGATGGCAAGAGAAAGAATGACTAGGAGCTCTAATGCCGTCATTAACCAGCCAGGTGGCCATGGAGAGCAACAATGAAACATGCTAGAAGATGGAAACCTATTCCCAGCAAGCACTTCTACTGTTCCCCTAGAGGCTGACAGTGTACAAGCATTGCATTGATGCCAAGAAGCACTTGAGAATACAGTCAGGAGACTTGCCAATGCAGTTGCAGCACTAGCCCAGGAACATACCCATAGGGCCTAAAAATAGGTTGAAGCTACTATGGCCAGAACAGACCAGGGGCCACAGAAAGAAGTGCCGGTCCTAGAAGAGAGGCCAACTGGAGAAGGGCCTCTACGAGCAGACTCAGCTCACTCCACCAACTCATGACCTGAATCTTAGGATCATTGAGCTCACAAGCGTGATGGAAATCAACGATCTAGGAGCTTGTATCACACAGAGGGCTCGAATACAGCTCGTGACAGTGCTAAGGGTCAACGATTCGAAACACAGGATTCAAGGATGAAGGAGTTGTTGCAAAGGGTACGACGGTTGGAGAAACGTCCCTCAGCTTAGGACCAGTCAGATTACTACGAGGAGAGGACCTAATTTTCCAAGGAGATCAAGATGGAGTCTCTCCCCAATAGATTCAGGGTTCCTGCCATCGCACTATATGGTAGTAGAAGCGATTTGGATGACCATTTGAATGCTTTTAACATTCAGATGGACTTTCAAATGACCAACCCCTTGGTCAAATGCCACGTTTTCCTAGTTACTCTTGGAGATATACTCCGAGTATGGTTCAAAAACCTTCCAGCTTGCAGCATTAATGGCTAGGAAAAGTGTCAGAAAAGATTTATTGACTAATATAGAGCTCTTTGGAGGCAGCTAGCATCGTCTTACCACCTTGCAACAATTTTTCAATAGAAGGATGAATCATTGAAAGATTATATTACAAGATTCCATTACGAGGTGAATAATGTAGAAAATCCTTCCGACGACAACATCTTAACGGTGATCTCAGTGGGGCTCTGCAAAGATGAGAAGCTATATGAAAGCATATACAAATCCCCAGTGAGAGATCTGGGAGAATTCTATGAGTGAGTTGCTAAGGAGATTAGATGGAAGGAGACTTTTGGTCCAAAAAGGCTTGGACAGAGGAATGAGACAAGTGGATCCGCCTTCAACTAGAACAAAAGAGGAAGCAATCATAGGAAAGGCAAAGTAGGCAAGAATGATGACATCAGTATTCAACCTACAAAGAAGGCAAAGAGGGAGAGACTTCAACCACAAGATCGCCATGACAATTATAGTATCCTCTCTAATACCCCAAAGAGGATATATGCAACATAAAAACACAGAGAGAATTTCAAACAGCCTAGACCCCTAAAGGCCCCACATAAGTACAAGGATGTTGGCAAGTTCTGTGCCTATCATAATGACATCAGGCATAACACCTTTGAATGTCGGTCGCTCAAAGATGCTGTCGAAGACTTGATCAGAAGAGGTCGCTTGAGGGACTATGTGGTATGACCTGTGAGATAACAACCTCAATGCTCCCAACAGCCGGTGCAGCAACCATTCTAGCAGGTCGAGTAGAAATAAACACTTGTAGTAAGGACCATCTTCACAATCCATGGTAGGCCACATATCGCAGACACTTCGCGTGGGTCACATAAAGTTGTGTGTGAAGTGCAAGCCAAGTCTTGTTCACGAGTTACGAATCTGGAAGACCCACCAAGAAAGCTAGGACCACCTCTGAGTGCATCACCTTTGTATATGACGATGTATAGGGGATTCAGTCCTTCCATAATGATGCACTTGTCATCCAAGCCAAGATCAGTAATGCTAAAGTGCAAAGGATCATGTTAGACACTGGCAGCTTAGTCAACGTTATGTACAAGAAGTGTTATGAACAAATGGGATTGAGTGAAGGTGACTTGAAATCTTCCCTAGAGCCCCTTTTTGGTTTCATAGGGATGCAATATTTCCAGTAAGGCAGGTCAAACTTCTTCTCACCTTAGGAGACTCGGAGCACCAAGCCACCATCTTGGCAAATTTTATAATTGTTGATTGCCCTTCAACGTATAATGTGGTGTTGGGGCTTCCTGTGATGAATGATCTAGACATAGTCATGTCCACTAGGATGCTAACTATATCGTTCCCAAACACTGGTGGAGTCAGGTGTGTGCAAAGTGAGTAGTATGCAACCCGATGTTGTTATAAAGATACTGTTAAGATCGGGGAATGGCAAAAGAGGGTTGACCTAGTCTCTAGTGGAGAACCTCAAGCCTCGAGCATGGCGGCAGTCAGTCACGACCTAGACCCTCACGACTTGGATGCCAATAAGGAAATTGGCCCTATGGAGGAGCTTAAGGACATACCGGTTAGCGAGATAGATCCTCAAAAGTGCCTCAAGTTGGGAAAGAACTTACCTCCCAATGTAAAGATCTGGCTCTCTAAATTCCTTAAGGTGAATCTGGATGTTTTTGCTTGGAATCAAGAAAATATGGTGGGGATTGATCCCAAGATTATGTCACATAAACTGAATATTGATCCTCACCACAAACCAGTTCATCAAAAGAAAAGGCCGTTGATTGTTGAGTGATTTATTACGCTAAAGGAGGAGGTGGACAAACTCCTGGTTAACAAGTTCATCCAAGAGACTCACTACCCAACCTGGGTGGCTAATCCCATATTGGTGAAAAAGAAGAACAAGAAATGGAGCATGTGTATTGATTTCATTGACCTCAATAAAGCATGTCCAAAGGATAGGTTCCCTTTGCCAAGAATCAATTAGCTCGTTAATGTAATAATCAGGCACTAGCTCCTTAGCTTTATGGATGCTTATTCAGGGTACTACCAAATACCGATGGAACCCCTGGAAGAGGAGCACACCTCATTCATCATGGATTACGGGTTGTATTGCTATAAGGTGATGCCCTTTGGACTGAAAAAATGTAAGAGCAACCTACCAGTGGCTGGTCAACATGATGTTCAAAGAGTAGATTAGGAAGACCATGGAGGTCTACTTGCATGACATGCTCATAAAATCTAAGCAGGTCAGGGATCATGTGAGAGAGTTAGATGAAATGTTTCAAAATTTGAGAAAATACCAAATGAAACTGAATCTGCTTAAGTGTGCAATTGAAGTGGCTTCGGGAAAGTTTTCTGGATTCATGGTTAACATTAGAGGAATTGAAGCAAACCTAGAAAAGATTAAGGCACTCATCGATATGAAGTCCCCGACCAAGGTCAAAGAAGTGCAAAGTTTGACTAGTTAGGTCGCGACACTTAGCAGATTCATTTCTAAAGCAACAAATAAATGCATCCCCTTTTTTTAATGTTCCAAGAAAGACCGAATGATTTGAATGGACTGAAGAGTGTGAGACCACTTTTCAACACTTGAAAGAATATATAGGCCAAGCTTCATTGCTGTCTAAGCCACAGGAGGGCAAGAAACTCATTCTTTAGTTAGGGGTATCCCAGCATGCTATTAGCACCACCCTGGTTCGAGACGAAAACAAAGCTCAACACCCAGTCTATTATGTGAGCAAAAGACTGCTAAACACGAAGGTGAATTATACGTCTATAGAGAAACTTGCTTACTTCTAGGAAACTGCGACCTCACTTTTAGGCACACAATATTGAGATGCTTACTAAGTACCTATTGAGGCAGACTTTGTAGAAAATTGACACTTTAGGTCATCTGCTCAAGTAGGCCATTGAGCTGGCCCGATTTGACATCCGATACAAGCTGAGGTCAACGATTAAGGGACATGCCTTAGCGGACTTTATTGCAGAATTTACCAAACCTCTAGAGAAAGAAGTGGACACTTCAAAAGCTCCATGGTGGGACCTTTACATAGATGGATCCTCATGCGAGAAAAAGGTAGGGGCAAGAATACTTTTAATTAGCCCGGAGGGATAAAAAATCCTCTGTGCACTAAGATTTAGATTCTAAGCTACCAACAATGAAGCTAAATATGAGGCGCTGCTCACAGGACTTTGCTTAGCAAGGGAAATACGAGCTGAAAACTTAAGGATATTTAGCGACTCTCAGCTCGTTGTCTATCATATAAAGGGTGAGTATTAGGCAAAGGGATCGAAGATGGCTATCTACCTCCAGAAGGTTCAAGAGTTACTTAACAATTTTCAAAGGCATAAGATTAGTTAGGTCCCACGAGCTCAAAATGGATATATAGATGTACTAGCTTGCTTGGCCACAACCAAGGACATGGATTTCTCAGGTGTAATCTAGGTGGAAACTCTTCCATCACCAAGCTTCAAATAGAAAGATGTCGTGATGACAACTATTGTGGCACAAAGCTCATAGATGAGCCCAATCTCAAAATATTTACGAGACAACAAGCTACCAGATGACAAGTTGGAAGTGCACCAAGTACGAGCTTAAGCTGCTACATACTATATCATTGATGACATGCTTTATAGAAAGGGTTTATCAGCTCCACTCCTCAGATGCATCGATGGCCCTAATTGTGACACTGTCCTAGAGGAAATCCACACTGGTCATTATGGATACCACACTGGGGGCTATCTCTAGCTCAAAAAGCACTCTGGTAGGGGTTCTACTGGCCAACCATGAAATAGAATGCAATCAACCTTATTAAATGATGTGATAAATGTCAAAAGGTTGCCAAAGTTTCACGAGCTCCTCCAACCTGCCTCCAACAAATGGTCAACCCTTGGCCCTTTGCGATATAGGGGATTGATTTAATTGGGCCTCTCCTCATAGGCCACTGGGGCTACAAACATGCAGTAGTGGCTGTTGACTATTTCACGAAGTGGGCAGAGGCGAAAGAATTGGCTAAAATCTCCTTTTCAAAAATTGAGAATTTCATTTAGAATAACATTGTTTATAGGTTCAGGATTCCTTAGTAGATTATAATAGAAAATGGGACCTAGTTCAGCAATGAGTAGTTTATTGAGTTCTATAATGACCTCGAGATTGTAAAAAGCTTCTTGGTGGTAGACCATCCTCAGACCAATGGGCAAGTCGAAGCTATTAACAAGATCATCAAGTAGATCTTGAAGACCAAACTGAAGGCTAGGAAGGGAGCATGGGTAGATGAGCTACCAAAAGTACTTTGGGCCCACAAAATTACAACTCGCAGCACTACAGGGGAGACTCCCTTCTCGATGGTTTACGATTCTGAAGCTATGATACTAGTGAAGTTTGAAGTAACTTCACATCGAAGGGCTACTTTCAATCCAAAGGACAATAACCAACTATTCACTGTGAACCTTGACCTCATTGAAGAAGCAAGGGATATTGCTTGTGTTAGGTTTGCTCGATCCAAGAGGCCGAAAATTTCAAAAATTTTCCAAGAAGAACATGGCCATGACCGAACAAACCCATTAAGATCCCGTTGGATTGAGGCTTCAATATATCACATACATCAAATTAAGAGTAAAAGGAAGCAAGACTAACCTTTAATCCAGCT
>JANHAO010026619.1:0-11041 GCA_026873985.1 Saraca asoca | reverse complement strand
ACACTTTTCAATTTAGTCCTTTTTCATTTTCAACTATTATTTTCAATTTTTCATTTTATTTTATTAATTTTCCGGGTATTACAATATGTCCTTTATTATGAGTTGCAGTGGCATCAATTTTGACTTGTATAATATATAAAGGGGAATAATTTTGATGAAAGCTGGCAAATAAGTGACTTTCCAATAGGAGAAATGGAAGTACGCAGAGCAAGGTATACAGCTGGAATAACTGGTTATTTAGTTACAACAGGTAACTTGTCAACTAATAAAATTGTAAGAAGCAATACAACATCAAAACAGTCGAAACATTTCATTTCTTGAAAAAGGTAATTAAAAACGCCTGCCACAAACTATTTACAAGTTTTATAAAATACCTCCTGCTGATGAGTCAATTTGCCGATCCAAGTTCATTTTTGTCTCAACTACTTTTGCCACCTCAATCTAAATTTGAAACGATAGTAATTAGACATTAAGCAAGATAACATAGACAAAAAAAAAAAAAATTATTCAGGTAAAACATTTAAGAGGATCATATAGATGAGGTAACATTAAGTCCTAATAGAACATCACGATTCTGCAAAATCTTGTGATCCCATTCAGCTATTGTAGTAGCCTGCTTTCGAATCATTCCTATAATTGATATGTCTAATTGGGAAGACCCAGAAGTGGAAAATGCCATTTGTGATGCAGTAGAAAAATGGGATTTCTTTCAAATTGTGAATCCAGTTATATTGTGATTGACAAGATATATTAAACCTAAAATATCAAAGAACAGGGCCTGTTTGTTGGCTCAAACCCTAAACATAAAGAATCCTCCAATATCATGTATATTTTCATTATACTAATTAACTTAAAAACAAAACAAAAAAATAAAGCAAAAAAATTGGCGATAAACGTACCTGCTGGGGAACTTTTCTGGAGATGAACACAGGGATTTTGGTCCAACAAGCTTACAAATACTCTGATTGATAGAGGTTTAGAGAGATTCCTATGTGTGGAAGTTAGGATTGGTGGGGGAAATTGCAGGAGCTCTGGTATGATTTTGGGGAAGAACGACGAGAGGGAAATTGGGGAGGCTTCTGCGTGCAATCACCTTATGCGCGTTGTATTAAAAGATTTTAAACATAGAGGCAGTTAGAGTTTTAACAGTCACTATTGTTAAAAACATAGCGACAGTTAGCTTAACTGCCTCTATATTTGTTATTTAGAGGCGGTTTGGTTAACCGCCGCTAACTTGCTCTATTTTTTGTAGTTTCAGTTCTGTCTTATTCTCAATTATTGTCTATTTCATTATAATGATTGTTCATGACATGCTCAAATAATTTATTTCTCATAACTGGAAATTAAATGTTATGGTCAAAAGTAAATAATTACTCCCTTCAATTAAAGTCTTCATGAAAAATATAATTAAAATAAATTTATTTATATTATATTAAAAAATGACTAAACATTATAGAATGCTGCTAATTAAAAATAATTGTTGCTTTTGTAGTTTCGGACTAATTACCATTAATATTTCTCACTAGAAACGATCCTTTGCATCTATCTTCTTCATAGCTTTATTTAGTTCTCCATACCTAAAGAAAAGAAGTTTATGACAATGTGATTGCTTTTGGAGACACCATAGTATTTGCTGTTAGATTCCAATGAATGCGATGATATTGAGAAAACAGAGGTGCAGGTGGATCTTACAAAGCAACAATAAACCAAAAGCTACGAGAGCCCAACTGGCTTTGAGATGGGCCCATTAGTGGGAATCCATGAAAGAAAAGGAAAAATGTAAGAGAAAAAAAGGGAAAAAATGCCAATAATATTGAGATGGTTGGACTTTGTTTAATCAACTTTGAATTGAAACTCTAAATTGTACAAAACCTTAAACTAACACTTTGTAGTTTTTGCTTAACTAATTGTTTTATTTAATTACATTGATTTTTTTCACATATTTTTAAAGCAAATCGCAATATCATTGGATGTTAATTCATTACATCATTTTTTACATATAATTTTTTTATATATAATTAATAAGAATTAAATTAAAGATATAAAATATTAATTAAATACATAAAAATGAGTTTAAAATTATATACAAAAATATGATGTGATAAATAATACAATAATATTATTATTCATATTTTAAAAGTGGATGAAAAATGAACTTAATTACATGAAATTGGTTAATTAAGTGGACCGAAGAGAAATTCCAACTTTCCAAGTAATTCAATCTCACCAAAATTGAAGGACTTTTTTTTTTTGACATTTTTTGTATTTTTAATTAAGGTAATGATTGAGTATGTATTCGAAAATTACAATTTTTGATGAAATTTATATAAAAGTCTTAAAAATTGAAGTTTTTTGTATAGAGTTTTATATTTTTTTAATATAAAAGTGTATAAGTTTTATATGTAATAAATATACAAAAAGCTATAATTTTATTATTGAAAATTGTACAAAAAATTTTAAATTTTTTTCTAATTGTTATATAAAAAATAAAAATTTGAATAAAAAGAAATTAAAAAATACAAAATTAGGTGTGAAAAAGAAAGTTGAGTTAAAATGCACAAACACAAGGGAGGAATGGATGAATACAATTAATATGAATGGCAGCAATACGTGTGAATTAGCAGAAAATTGCGGTATTGCTGAGTGAAGATTAGTTAAGAATGCAATAGAGATGAATACCTAACTGATGCGCCACTTTGACTCTTTCTCAATTGCTGGGATGCACCAACTCAAGTTCTTGTTGAAAAGTATTTTATCTTTTAATTTTGAATATGTGTATTTACAGAAAAGAAAAAAAAAAGAAAATTCAAATACCCAAAAAGGACTTCCATTTCCATATTATGATTAGAAGGGCTGCCATCCAACACAAGTCAAAATGGCGTGCCCTTGCTTTCACACCAAGCTCTCTTCTCATAATCATTTTGGTGACACTATTTTTAGGTTACATTATTTAGATTTTTCTGGCCTTCCCTTCTCTTCAAGTTTGATTTTATCAAAAAGTACCCAATGATATGGGTTAATGCCTTTTGGAACAATTCTTAACATTTAATTAATGTATTCAGCAGCTTTCATCAATGTCATTGGCATTCTTCAAAAGTAGATACATGTTTACAATCTTCACCGTTACCCTTATTTATGGACGGAATGGTTTGCAAATTCAACTGAAATATCATGACTTGTTTGAATTTCTGCAGCCGCAACACCAACGTTTTATATTGATTCCCAATTATTACATCCAATAATTATCCCATATTTTTGCTTTGTGGATCATCCAATTCATTTAAGATTCACATGTTAATCTATGATCTGTATGATTATAACAAAAAGAGTTATAAATAATATGATAATTTTACAGAAATTTTAAACTCTTCCTAGCAATGATATCATTTTATCAAGAGATTATTTATTTTTAAATCAATACAAATATACTAAATAAAATATATAAATCTCTATGCCCAATACATGCGACAACATCTTAAAATTTTGAATTTGTAATAAAATTATAGCACTACTCTTATATGAACCACATCTTAGGAATAGTATGCTAATTTTATAGTCAGATCCATGCTAAGACTTTGTTAGATTGACAAAAAAAATTATGTAAAAAATATAAATTTTTAAAAAATAACATATAAATGTGTTGTTTAATTATTATTAATTGATAAAATAAAAGAAGTAAAATTTTATAAAAAATTTATTTTCTTACTCTCTCTTAGATTAAAAGACTTCTTACATAAACTTTCAATAATTCCAAAAGTTTTTAAAAAATTTACCTTGTAGAAAATTCACTCCCCACGAGTAGCATGAAATATCTGCTGTAAATGCTAATTAATTTCAACCTCACCTATCTGTTGTGACACTCAATTCCACAACAATTAGAAATCAACAAGTGTACAGAAGTAGTTGTACAAAGCTACAGCCCACGAGTATTCAGAAAGGGGTTAATGAATGAAGACAGTTCTTCTTCAATCTTCCTTCTGCATTTGAAAAAAAAAATTTATATATACAAGATTTATAAGTTTATAATTTTTTTATACTTTTTTTTATAATATCTTATGTTTTTTATATAAAATCTATAATTTTTTTTAAAATTTTATGTTATAATTTTAAATGATTAAGTTGTAATTTTTTAAATGATTATTACATATAAAATTCACACAAAATTATATTTTATATACAAATTTTAAAAAATGAAAAATTAAAAAAAAATACAAATTTTTATAAAAACTTATGAAAGAGTAAAGATATACATGGAAGTAAAACCCATGAAAACATTGAGCACATTGAATACCCATGAACACCATTGATAATGCTAGTGTGAGTATGATTTTTTATTTACTCCATTTCATTTTGTTATATATGTGATAAAATGAAATCAACTAATAGACAAGTTAAAATGTGTTTTTATCACATGTGGAGATAGAATAAAATAGAGGATAGATTATAATTTTTATTTGAGTTAATTATATTCACATTTTTATTTTATAAATGTAACAAAAATACAAGAGAGATGAATATAAATTTGGAAAAACATAAAAGAAGGGA
The DNA here is from genome assembly GCA_026873985.1 of Saraca asoca. NCBI lineage: Eukaryota > Viridiplantae > Streptophyta > Magnoliopsida > Fabales > Fabaceae > Saraca > Saraca asoca. The sequence goes on along the minus strand of JANHAO010026619.1, from coordinate 6,496 downwards.
AGCATAATTACCTTAAGTCTACCACGAGGGGAGTTTAATTTGCACAAGTTAACCCCACCAGTCCACCAGTGTCATATACAACTCGCAACCATATTTGGGCAACCAGCCTTACAAGCATATGCCATCCAATAATCATCTTCGTACCCTCATCTGGAAAATGGACAAGAGCTGGATTCTAGCTTTTCTCCTTCTCCTGATTGTAACTGCAGTAGAAGCTGCTACCTTTGGTGTCGGCGTCGGCATTGGCAACGGTGGAGGAGGGGTTTGGGTTGGCGGTGGTGGGGTCAACAGCCCAGCACCCTCGGGATCTTCAGTGCCAAAGCTGAATACAGCTTACACAGCTCTGCAGGCATGGAAATCTGCAATCACCGATGACCCATTGAGGATTTTAGATACGTGGGTTGGTTCTAATGTTTGTTCTTACAAAGGAGTCTTCTGTGCAGATGCTCAAGATCAAGATGGCCCTGTTATTGCTGGCATTGATCTCAACCATGCAAATCTTCAAGGAACTCTTGTCAAAGAACTCTCTTTGCTTACTGAAATGTCTCTTCTCCACCTCAACAGTAATAGATTCACAGGCACACTCCCTGATACATTCAAAGACCTTTCATCTCTTGAAGAGTTGGACCTTAGTAACAACCAGCTCTCAGGTGCTTTTCCCACAGTAACTTTGGACATGCCAAGTCTCATTTACTTGGACCTCAGATTCAACTCTTTCTCTGGGCCTCTTCCTGAAGACCTTTTCAATAAGCGACTGGATGCCATATTTCTCAACAACAACCAATTTGAGGGTGAAATTCCCCAAAACTTGGGTAATTCCCCTGCCTCGGTGATCAATTTAGCCAACAACAAGCTCAGTGGAAGCATCCCAGCAAGTTTTGGATTAATGGGTTCTAAACTGAAGGAGATTCTCTTCATCAATAACCAGTTAACAGGTTGCATTCCTGAGGGAGTGGGGCTATTTACAGAGATGGAAGTTCTTGACGTGAGCTTCAATTCACTTAGGGGTCATTTGCCGGACACGTTGTCTTGTTTGCAAGATATTGAAGTCCTTAATTTGGCACATAATAAGCTTTCTGGGGAATTACCAGACGTGATATGTTCTCTGAGAAGCCTTATGAATCTGACTGTTGCTTACAACTTCTTTTCTGGGTTCAGCCAAGAATGCTCAAAGCTACTCTTTAGGAATGTGGGTTTTGATTTCTCGGATAACTGCATTCCTGGAAAGGATATGCAGAGACCTCAGCCAGAGTGTTCTGTGATCCCAGGAGGTAGCCTGAATTGTCTCAGAATCCCTACTCTAAAGCCTCTTGTTTGTGGTTCACTGGCTGCAAGTAACCTTAAGCACAGTGATCATAGTTCATCTTCCCCTTGATAATTAAGGTATAGCCACAAACTAATTATATGATTGTTCCAAGAATTGTTGCTAGCAAATATGCTTCAGACACTGCTAATTTGATACCTGATGGATTCCGAATATTATACTTGGCCCGAGAGATAATATATTTTGAAGGAACGTGTTTTGTGAGACTTCTAATATCTTGACCTTCATATACGATGTAGTATATGATGGTATTACCAAGCAAGATACTTTTTGTGTCATTTGGCATGCTTGCTGTTTTTGGTCATTTTAATATGTTTTATGTGTCAAGAGATTTCTAGTAATGGTCTGCCTTCACAGCTTCACTCCCAATTTTCGGCAAGGCTCCTTGGGAAAGTTCCTCAAATTACTAGAATACTAGGATTTTGTTTGCCACCACAATCATGAATGGCTTAAAATTGAGCATTGCCGATGCACTCTGTCTAGAAAATGTTCTCTCTCTCTCTCTCTCTCTCTCTCTCTCTCTCTCTCTCTCTCTCTATATATATATATATATATATATATAGAAAGGGCAAGGCCAAGGATTATCCATGGTGTATTCGTGGGTGGTTTTGATTTGATCAAAGATTACAAATGAATGTTATTATAAAGCACACGCTTCTGCTGTCAAAACTATTAATTCGTCTTATGCAATCTAACGAAACCCGCAAATGATTTGATAATATGATAAAATAATTGTTCCCAAAAAAAAAAAAAAAAGAGTCATTAGTATCACTGTTAAGATAAATGATAAAGTTAATGATATATTTTTAGAAAAATTGACCTTTTAAGAGTTTGAATATTTTCTATTATATTACCATTTTTAAAATCTCCAAATAAATAATTTAAATAAAAAATATTAATATTAATATAAAAAAATAATTCAACTTATTAATACGTCGAACTCCCACTACAGTTATCTAAAGAGTTAAAACTTGTCCTCTTGTGTGACCGTCAACGATAATCTTGACAAAATTGGAGAAAAAGTGTGAGGGGTCAATCAAGCTAGAGGTCTGAGAAAGAGTTTCATATCTTACAAGCAGAATCTGATATAATGTTGAAAGAATTATTGGACAAGTCTTTTGGTGAAGAGCTAAAAAAAAGGGACTTCATTCAAATTCTTATTCGCATAATGTTACGCAAAACGCAGGGGTAACATGCAGGTTTTGGCATGAGTATTATCCAAAGCAATACAGTAAACAATCGCGTGCAGAACAATCATTTGAGTAGTTTCTCTTTTAAGCAACAAAATACATTGGATTTGGAAGTTTGAAGGAACGTGCGGCAAAAGCATAACCGAGCAAATCGCTCCATTGATCTCCAGAGCTCCCCTGGATTCTGTAACCTTCATTCACCAGCTCTGCTCTCTTCTCTGATTTGTAGACAGTTGCTGTCTTCCCTGAATCTGAAGCTCCTCTGTTTCATTAGCAATTGGGTTGTCAAATGGAGTTCATTGGTATGATCCAAAAGGAAAGGAAAGAAAATTGACTGCATGTGTACCTCAAGATAAGCCTCTCCCAGTTGCTGTATCCTGCAAATACAAGGTTTGCTTCCGTGGCATTCCTTTGATATTCACTTCTTCCGGTTAACAGAAAAATCTTGAACCCTAATTGGTAAATCTCCTTGTACAATCTCAAACTGGCTGGTAAAGCGGGCGCCTCAGCCAATTCCACCCACTTGTCAAATGAAGCTTCATCAAATTCCTCTGACCTGAGCTTCAAACAAGACACATAATCATTCATTCTAAACCACAGCCTAAGCAATAGTTACTTTCACATTTTAGTGTAAGAAGACTCCAGAATTCTAAGTAACTCTAGTGATTATGATAGCTGAACAAGATTGCCATCCAGAATTAAGATTTAAACTCAGAAGAATATAACAAGTCCCTATGCAGTTCAAGGAAATCCAGCTTTCTCCACCAACTGAAGCTACCTCTGTTTTTGACATTAACCCTACTGAAGATATTTTAATGGATATGGTACTGATTATGAAACAATATACAGACAGTAAATTAGTGCCCCGGATGTGGATTAGAGAGAGAGAGTGTGTGAATTTATTAGAGAGAGTAACACAATTTGCTTTGCATAAGAGAGTTGTGGGTCCCTTATAAAAATCAAGGTCCCACATGCAAAGCAAATTGAATCACCCTCATAAATTTGCATTTTCGATTTAGTTGTGATATTAAAGTTATTGACAATAAGTTTTTGATATGATTTCAGAAACATTATAATCTAATAAATTGAAGAGATATAATAAGGTTAAATGAGGTAAGGAGAAAAGGAGTGGCAGCGTGCAAAACGACATCATTTAGTTTGGACGGGATATAATTTGTATGGTAGTTTTCGTTTCAGCCAAATGGACCAGCGACCAATACCTACTGGAATTAGTAGCCACATGCACCCACCCACCCATCCACCCACCCACTTATCATCAATTCAATCATTACAACATATGTTCGCAGCCTGATTGGCCCTAAGAAGATCAATCAAAGTTTGAGGGGTTATATATGGCATCCAGTCAACTTCTCACTGTAAAACATACAAATCCAGACAACAAATGTACGTTTTAAGCAACCAAATCTTTCTCCATGAACCAGAGAAATTCTTCTCTGCTTCTGCTAACACTTACTATTACTCCATCTAGTAAACAAATAAAAATTAATTATTAATTTTGAACTTTTTAATGTTTTAAAAATTAAAGAATCAAATTTTTAATTTTTAGTATGTATTAATCCCACAAAATCAATATATTTATAATAAAATTGACGAATAAGAAGGAGAATAAATACAGAGGTTGGAAAATAGAAATCCCCTGTAAACAATCAACGGCTGAAAATGCAACCACCTACCCGAACCCGTGAGCCGCGTAGTATGGCACATTGGAAAGCAGTGTCTCATCGATATCGAAAACCCAAATGTCTTTCCCGTCTTCGGCTAGACTCACGTTCTTCGAGAAGGACAACGAGAAATTCGCCACAGCTTCGGAGTCCGACAAATACCGCTCACCGGTCATGTAGCTCTCCACAAACTTTTGGCACCTCGTCGGAACTTGTTTCCAGATGCCGGCGTTGTTGGTCTCCACGGAGAGTCTCCAGCTGTCGCAGTATAGACTGTCGTCTGCACGAACCTTCCGATGGGCTAAAACATCTTTTTCCGACAGCAATTTTATGATCGATTGGGAAAAAACGAGTGGACAAACAGCGGTTGATAAAGTGAACAGCAGGAACCACGCGCCGGAACTCATTGCCGGAAAACAGTGACAGTCAACTGCTTTCTGGTGTTTTTCTTTTTGGATATTCGCAGAGCTAGGATTGGTTGTTGGGATTATTGAGGTCCATACCGTAGCTAATATAAATCAGTTTAATTACATTTTTATCCTCTAAACATAAATAAATTACATTTAATCCCTTTAAAATTAAAATTTTATTTTCATCTTATAAGAAAATTCATATCAAATTAATTTTGATTCAAAATCTAATTTCTATTTTAGATGATGTTATATGTGTTTTTGAAATCATGTAAATAGTCTGTCAAAAGTCCAACAAACAAAATCCAACTAATAAAAGCTCAACTCTTTCATTATTAAGGTCGTTGGATCAAGTTTTCAAATCGCCTGACGCGAGTTTAGATCATAGGATAAAGGTCAAGGCAATAACTCTATGTCGATTGATAACGAGCTCCAACCCACTGGTCGAAACATGTCACCTTAGTTATTTTCTAGAAAGCTCATTGTAGTTAAATATGAGAACGGGGATCAATTTGTATGGCAAACTTGTAGACATCAACTGGCAAGAATCAACTTGTAATTATATTTATTTTTTTTTCCTTTTCTGAAACATGTTAAAATTGTATACTCCAGCAATTATAAATAGGGGTCAAGATTATTGTAGAAGAGATCGATTCTAGACAAGAGAGCTAATTTTATTCTCGAAAAGAACCAACTGTAAAAATATTTTATTCAGCAGAGAGGCTGAAAAATAATATTATCATGGACGTAGGGGTCAACAATTAACTTTAGTCGAACCACGTTAAAAATTTTCGATGCCTTCCCTGTTCTTCCTATCTCCCACTACCTCTCTTTTATTCTTTACATTCATCAATTTGTAATTTAAAGGTTTATTGAACTTTACTGGTTGACCAGATTTCACCGTCAACATTTTGACGTTAGAAGGAGGGCCTTAACCTGTAATACCTCAAAAAAAAAAAAAGAGTTACTAAAGGACCAAAATGAAAAGTTTTAAATTTTGTTGGGGTCAAATTGTAATTTCAAATTTTTTTGGAGGGCCTATTTGAAGTTAGTAGAAAGTTTTGGGGTCAAACTACAATTTGCCCCATTTCTTTTTCTAATATATTTTTTCCAGCTGTAGCCCTCCTCTTCCTTGCGCATTTCCCTTTCTTCCTAAAACTTCTCCTTGCGCAGTCCCGAAGCCTCTCCTCGCTATTCAATCGTCAGCTGCCGTCGTCCGAGCACGCATCACCGTCTCCCTTTCCGGCGTCGTCTCTGGTGCCTTCCTCTCCCTTCTTGTGCATTATCTTTCTTTAGACCAAATCGATAGATCCTCTCATCTTGAAATTTTGAGCAACGCCGGCCATCGTCCTTTCCTTCGGTCTTTTGCCTTCCAGCAACATCCGACCACCTTCTTCCTTTCTTTGGCGTCACACCTGGCTCACGGTAGTTGTTGATTGGCGTGTTCCTCTTCCATTGCAGCAGTTCAGCAAGAAACTTCTATTGGTTTATCGGCGACGATCTAACTCCAACCGAGCTCCCCACTTGCACTGTGGAAGGTGGTGAGTAATCCTAGAACAAAAGATTTATTCTATAACGATCATACAACTAGTTTCCAAGAATTTCCCTTGAAACCCTTACTGTGCTAGCTATAAGAAATTTAAAATATTCTTGTTGTTTTGTATTGTCTTGCTTCAAAGAAGCTTCCAAAGCAAAATTAAGCTCATAAATGTTAGATTTTGGAGCTTTAGCTGACTTAGCTCTCTAAGGAATTTCTAAGGTGAGTGGACAATTCCTCTCACTTATTAATCCTATGTGTAAACATGAAATAATTTTATTCTATGAAATGTATAAATTATTTTAGATAATGGGATTTTCAATATATTAATTTGGCTTTGAAAGTATTTTTAC
>JANHAO010026618.1:0-11040 GCA_026873985.1 Saraca asoca | reverse complement strand
ATTCAATGCACCCATCATGTAATCCTAATTATATTAGTGACACATGAAATGCTATAAAATATAATATTTCAGATTTTTTTTTCAAATTATATTATCTTGTTGCTGATGTAAATACAAGTATACCTAAATAATAATCGAAAAACATGAAACATAGCTATCCACACTAATTTTATTGAAATAAAATTATTAGAGGAAAATATATAAAAGAAAAATAGTTAATAATTTTATTGACACAAAAGTTGTTTGTTTGTTAGTTAGGCTTGCGAATCTGCGAGAAAAGAACAGTCATGTGGGGCAGCACACAGATGAGATGTGCTACGTCTGAAGTATCAAGTCAATTTGCATTACTGTTAATTGAAAAAGAATCATTAAACATTATAATCTTTTATATATGATGATGAAATCAAAAGAATAACAATAACATTTTTAACACTTGTTCAAAAACACACAAAAGTTAAAATTCAATTTATTTGAAATTGGATTCACACATAAATTTATATATGAATTCAATTTCAAGAATTAAATTTTCACCAAAGAAGGAAAAGTATGTTTCGAATTTATTCTTCGAAGTTTATAAATTTTTTAAAACTTGGCTTCTGAAATAACTCTTAAGCCCTAAAACTTCGTGTATAATCAGTTGCTTTACTGCTCGTGAGTAATAGTTTTACTATCTCATTTTTTTTTTTTAGTTTTAAATTTACTTTGATTCTTAATTTAATATGCCTGAATTTTCATGATCTATAAGGACCGTAAAATAGCAAAGATATATAAGTTTGAAGGGTACCTTGAATCATAATCCACTCAAGACAACAATTGGACAGGTTCAGATTCTTCAACTGCTTAAAGGGTCGGAAATGAGAGAAGTTTAAACTCATAAGACTCCTGCAATTCTCATGTATATTCTCAAGGGAGAGATGAATAACGTGATTTGAATAGGAATCACACGTGACACGCTCCCAATAACAACAATCACTCTTTGAGTCATTGACCCACGAAGGCAACAGAGGATTCACTGATGGAATCTGAAAACCGAGAAATGACTTGAAATCAAGCAGTGCTGTCCTCTCTTCTTGGAAGCAAGCTTTGCTTCCACAGATTTGAAGCGAAACTATTGCACATAACAATAGCAACGACATGTTGATCAAAGGCCACTCCATCTTTGAGAGATCTAAGGATTTCTAATACTTTGTTTACTTTGAGCCCCCTGCCATGGTTATTTATATACCAAACCTTCCTAGGAAACAGCAACCATAGTAGTTAGAAATTTGGTTAAATTGAACTTTTAGTCTTATAATTTATTCTAATTTATAATTTCGAACTTATATTATCTTTAGAGTTTATTATTATTTCTAATTAACTCTCCATACACATTAATTTGAAATTTTTTATCTATAATTATCCAATATAACTAACATTGTATACTTATATAGTTATAAATATATCGTGACATAACAATGAAGAATTATTCATTATAATGAAAAATTGTTATAGTTTGAAAGAAATATTACTACAGATACAATGAAATTAAATCCATTAGAATAAAAAATATGGGTGATTGAAATTATGCTTCTTGATTTTTTTAATAATTTCTATGACTAGGTTCTACTTTCTTCATTTCTATGTCACGATATAATTAGACAAATTGACAAATTTTCTCATATTGAATATTTATAGATGAAAAGTTCTAAATTAATTATAGTAGGGAGTTAATTACAAAGGAAATTAAACTCTATAAATTTAATTGCAAGGAATGAATGTATAAAAACGAAATTGCAAATTTAAACAAAATAAAAGAGTAAAAGACTTAATTTAACCTGGAAAATTTTGTTAAAAATATCTTGTCACATTTTAGTAATTATGATTTATGCATCAATATCGTCATCTGAAACATTAAATATAACAAAATTAATTTAAAACTTATGACTTCTTCAACTCAGGTAGCCAGGCCCGCGGTAAGTGCCCCGAGAACACTCCAATTAGTAAGATAACTTTGCAAGATTCTCTTCTGGTCTTGTCGTTCCCACTGGTGTTTTTCCTTTTTTTTTTCTTTGTTTTTTTCCCTTCGGTTTTACATTGTAGAACTTTAGTTAACATTTGCATCGCAACAATCAGGCTGTACTAATCCTAACAATCAGGCTGTACTAACTTAATAAAAAAAAAGAAAAGAAAAAATTAAAGTGTTGCATTTCAGTACATGTTTAAAGAAATTTGGATTGATACCTACTTTTGTAATTTTTGTAAAATATTTTTATACATTTTAAAACATAGTTTCATGATTTGGTGTTTTTATCATTACATCACTCTTTTCAATTTTAAAATGTTCAAATAAAAAAAAATACATATGTCAATGTAAACAAATAATTTGACAATAAAAACATTCTAATTTTTAAGAATTTAAACTTTATGTAAAATTATTCCATTAAAGTTATAACTATTTATAACATTTCAGTTTTATTAAATATAAATATATGGTGAGTCCTGACAATTCACCGAAAGATTCCATGTATAATGCGTTGCAAGCATTGGGCCACAACGTGTCTTTTTATCAATTGGAAATGATAGAGGTAATGGAGATAGGTTCGTTTTGTCAACGAATATGATTTGTATTCTATCGGAATTGTTACACCACATATTCCTGGAAATTCATCCTCCACTTGTTCATTAACACTTCAATGCGAAGGAAGTAATCAAAAGTACTAGATTTTTTTTTTGTTTTTTAAAATTGCAACTTTTTATTTACTCAAAAGTGATCATATATATATATATATGTATATATATATATATATACATATATGTCAAGTAGATAAAACTTTTGACTACTTCACCACGTTGAGTGTACCCAACAACACTCCAATTAGTAAGATAATTTGGAATTTCGTATGATGTTGTCGTTTGGACTTCATTTTAAGCCTATACCCCACCTCGCACAAAAAGTTTCTTTCCTTATTCCCCGCAATATTTTCGTTGCTGTTTCTCTTCGATCGGTTTCCCATAATGTAAACACAGATTTTAATCAAAGAATTTGTGAGATCATACGAAAATAAGTGTTTGGCTATATATCATTCCAAGATGATGTTGGAATTTTTTGTGAATTGACATAATTATATAATATCTCAGATATAATTGGATGTCACTTTTAGAGTCTATAATTATTAAGTCTAATTTATTTGTGATTATTTTAATGGATTTAGTAGATATTGGACCTTTTGATTAGACTTGCCATAATGGGTAGGCTTGCCCCATCACTATATTTTTACACAGGGGAGGCCCATATTCCTAGTCACCTTTAGAAGTTCAGTTTTCCCCATCTAACATGAACATAGTATTCTGGGTGGAATAGGGATAGTTTCTTCCCTTTTCTTCTCTGCAGTTCACAAGAACAAGATGACTTCTTCATCAGTTTCATTTCCAGGTAATTATGGGACTTTTCTATTTTAATTTTGATAGTTTATATTGTCACATGTCATAAGCAGTGATTAGATTATATGTTTATTTTGTAATTGTATGATAACGATGAAGGATAGTTGACAACCTATACTGCAAGGATATAGATACGTGTATTTAAATTAAGCCTTTAGTCCTTATGGTATAGATGTTTTTTTTTCTTTTAATTAGGTCTTCGGAATTTAAATTTTATTTATAATTACCTCCCAATCATAATTAATTTAAAAATTTTTGATAATTGCTATGTCATTATATAATTTATTATTCCAATGAATGACTCTTTATTATTATATCATCATATAATTGTATATATACACAAATATTAGCCATCTCAAATAATTATAAATAAAAATATCCAAATTTATAAGTATAGAGAACTAATTACAAATAAAAATAAATTCTAAGGACCTGAGTATAAAAAAAAAATTACAAGAATAACATTATAGATTGAAACAAATTATAAAAGTTGAATTTAACAAATAAAAAAAATACATTCTTACTTGTACATGTATATTTTTGGCATAACACAGAGAAAGATCATATAAATAAAACATAACACAGAGAAACATGTACATCTCGAAGAAATTGATCAAGACATCGTAACGGTTTGAACTGTTTATAGTGTCCTTAACAACGATCACGTCAACCGTCAGGATACAAGTCTTCATATTGGCATTGGCGGCGATTCCGATTAGTAACTGGAGTATCAGGCTTAAGCATCATTTAGCAGTCGTTCTTTTTTGCGCGGTTAACTGCCATTAGAAGCACATTTAGCAACGATATAAACCACCTTTATTTTTATTTTTTTAAAAAATGTAAAGGGCAGCGGTCAAAATTGTCTATATGATGGTTTGTAACCGTGGTTATTTTTTTTTATATAAAAATAATTAATGGCCATAGTTTATAAGCGCCTTGAATTTGTTTTAAAATTTTAAAAAAAATAAAAATATGACGACAGTCTATAACCGAGCCTAAATTTTTTTGATATTTTTTTAATTTTTTTACCCATTCTGTTTAATGATCCATTCTAGTTAATTATTTATGTAAAATTAAATGAAAACTAATATAGTAATAAATCAATAATAAAGAATAGATTTCATTAAATTTAAAAGGTGGCAATGTAATCTATCTCATATCATAAATGAAAAAAAAAATATTCAAGGGTACCAAAAATCATAAAATTATCTTTTATATTTCATTTAAAACATGTAAAAAAAATAACACAAGATAGTAAAATCTAAAAAGATCCTATGCGATCAATGATATTTTCGTCATTATTACTTCCTCCTAAAGATCTTCTTCTATATTTTGATTATTGGGGTATCATACAAAACGTGAACAACACCCTAACAAATAATGGAAAAACACTTAGGGGTGAAGACATGCCCCTAAACTTTTGGATTTTTTTACCTTTAATTAAAAAATATATAATTATAGCAAATTGACATCAGTAGCATTTATACAATAGTGTACTCTTATACTAAAAATTATGTAGTAGTGCAAATACAAATAGTATAATGACATATAAACTTTAAAATATTAAAAAAAAAGATATCTCATGAGTTCTATAATTATAAACAATTAAAAAAAATAAATTATCAAAAAAATTATGAAAGACAGATAAATCAACATTGCATTTCACTTTAATTTTACAGAGTCCCTGGCCCCTAAAATCAGTCAGTGTATATCAATAAAATAAACTAAATAAGTGCAAGCCATTATTTTTTTTTTTTAAAGATTATTCATCTAAAGATAAGTCCACATTCGATGACCCATGACTTGGACTTTCCTTGAATTGACATCAACAACACATTTAATATTGTTGTCTTATAAACATGCTTTTTCCACGTATATGACAAACTGAATTATCAAAATAGTAAATCAGTATAAATTTACTTGACTTTATCGTTTATGTCAGTAATACAATGAAAATGATATTGATTTTGAATATTATGCGTCATTTTCGACCCATTTAATATTGTTGTCTTATAAACATGCTTTTTCCACGTATATGACAAACTGAATCACCAAAATAGTAAGTTACTACAAATTTACTTGACTTTAAAGTTTATGTTAGTAACACAATGAAAATGATATTGATTTTGAAAATTATGGGTCATTTTCGACCCATTTAATATTGTTGTCATATAAACATTCTTTTTCCACGTATATGACAAACTGAATTATCAAAATAGTAAGTCAGTACCAATTTACTTGACTTATAAACATGCATGACTTTGTGTGCCAAGAGGAAGTCCATCCTCAACACCCTATCAAAATCATCTATTTAAGCGACTATGAAGTCTACTCTTCCTTGCCACAATCCAAGCTTCACTAATGCTTGTTTTGCCACTTCAGCAGTAGTGAAGGCTTAGAATTCACATCTTTCATGTGGCTTGAGTTCTTCTCCAACTTCAAGCTTAGCCTTTTAGCTTCTCCGTCTGAGATGAAATTGTGAGTGGCACCAATGTTCTCCATTGTACTCATCGTGGCCTTTTTGGCTATTTGTCCTTTCAAATACATAAGTCCCATGTTTGGCATCTTTTTGGCACTCTCAACTTACTTCTTAAGTGAACCAAGGAATCGTAGTGCTCCCAATCTTGGAAGATCTTCCTCTTCACTATCACAATCCTCATTGTCCTCCTCGTGGTCATTCTTGGTGACTTGCATAGCATTGAGGGATGATTTTTGAGGGCATACTGCCACTCTATGTGGGCCATTGCATAAGAAGCATGCTAAGGATCTCTTTCCCCCAATGTTAATAGCATTATAGGACAACACTGAGCTCATATTGTTAAAGCCTCCTCTCCTGTTATCCCTTCCCCCACTTTTGCCCTTACTAGGCTTGTTCAACTATCCCTTGTTTCCACTAGAAGAATACTTGCTGTTTCCCTGGGGCTTTTTGCTAGGGTTATCAGTGTGGTAGTCGATTAAGCTGCGGTGGCCAAGGTTGTAGGTAATTCTTACACTTGCTATCTCTGGAGTTCAATTCTTGCTCAGGCTTTTAAGCCTTTAAGAAAGTAGAACATCTTGTCTTTCTCGGACATGTCTCTAATGTACAACATCAATGCTGAAATTTTTTTAACATATTCTTGAATCGCATCGATCTATTTCAAAGCCCAAAGATGGTGTCTGGCCATATAGTCTACATTCTCTTGGAAGAATTATGACTTCAATTCTCTCTTCAGATCCTCCCAAAAGTTTATAGTGCATTGACCCGCGAGGATATCTTCGTACTTTGTCCTCCACCAAAGCTTAGTATGACCAATGAGGTAAATGATTGCTGTTGTCACTATGGCCTCTTCAGAATCTACTTTATCACTCAGAAGTATTCTTCCATATCAAAATGAAAATTCTCCAACTGCTTGGTATCTCACGCACCAGCATAGGAGGGAGGCTCAGGCACTCTCATACGCTCGTATTTTGGCCCTCCATGGTTAGGGCCTTGGTTCCCAATAACTAATGTGAGAATTCTTAGCTAGGCCTTCACATCTACTAGCTTGGATTTAGATCTCGAACAGTGTCTACTAAGTTGCCTTCAGTATTGGCACTCAAGGAATCTCCATGTAGTCTTAGATAAGATTCTATTGCAGCTACCTGATTAACAATCAATTTCAACTCCTAAGCCCTATCAACAAACTTAGTGATATCAATCTGTTACATGTCTTGACAACTTTGTACAACTCTTCCATTTGCCCAAAGTTGCTCTCGAGCTCAATAATATGTGTCGCATTCAACATGATTGTAGTGTCTTTAATCTTAGCAGCAAATCAAAGTAAAACCAAAGTGGGTTGAAACCACACTCTAATACCAATTGTCACAAGCTAGCAAATTCATAAGCTAAACCATGCGGTACTTGCTATCTACCACCTAAAAGCAAGTTAACCAGTGGTTAGTCCCATGACACCAAGGGACAAAAATATCGAGCCACAAAGTATTAAAAAGCACAATGGAAGGTAAACAATCAAGGAAAATAGTCCATTCACATGTAGAGACAAAGATAACACATCACATAGTACAAAGCAAGCCAAAACAAGTACAACAAGGCACCCAAGAATGCAACACATACAATGCAGGAAATGCAGGCAAAACCAGATAAAATATGGGCTAATGCAAATTGAAGGCGGGCTACTTCTTTGATTCATCTTAAGCCTTATTACATAACTTGGAGTGTGTAAGGGAAGCACCAAACTATACACTCTGACCCTTAGACTAGTGCCATAACTCCTTACCATGGGTCGTCGGGCATTCCCCCCCCCCCCCAAGGAGCATTTTGAGCCAAAGGCCACTCCATCTTTGAGAGATATAAGGATTTCTAATATTTTGTTTGCTTTGAGCCCCTTGCCATGGTTATTTATATGCCAAACCTTCCTAGGAAACAGTAACCATAGTAGTTAAAAATTTGGTTAAATTAAACTTTTAGTCTTATAACTTATTCTAATTTATAATTTCATCCTTACATTATCTTTAAACTTTATTTTTATTTCTAATTAGCTCTTCATGCGCATTAATTTGAAATTTTATATTTATAGTTATCCAACCTAACTAACATTGTATACTTATATAGTTATATTTATTGGCATAACAATAAAAAACTATTTATTCTAATCACAAATTGTTATAGTTTAAAAAAAAATTATTGTTACAAATGCAAAAAAATCAAATCCATTAAAATAAAAAAGATGTGTGATTGAAATTATGCTCCTTAATTTTCTTAATAATTTCTATGACTACGTTCTACTTTCTTCATTTTTATATCATGATACAATTAGAAAAATTGACAAACTATCTCATATTGGATAGTTGTAAACAAAAATTTCTAAATTAATTATAGTAGGGAGTTAATTACAAATGAAATTAAATTCTGTAAATTTCATTGCAAGGAATGAAAGTATAAGAATGAGATTATAAATTGAAACAAAATAAAAGAGTGAAAAACTTAATTTAACCTAGAAAATTTTGTTAAAAATATCTTGTCACATTTTAGTAATTATGATTTATGCAACGATATCGTCGCCTAAAACATTAAATATTACAAAATTAATTTAAAACTTATGGCTTCTTCAACTCAGGTAGCCAGGCCCACGGTTAGTGCCCCCGAGAACACTCCAATTAGTAAGATAACTTTGCAAGATTCTCTTCCAGTCTTGTCGTTCCCGCTGGTGTTTTTCTTTTCTCCCTTCGGTTTTACATTATAGAACTTTAGTTAACATTTACATCGCAACAATCAGGCAGTACTAATCCTAATAATCAGGCTGTCCTAACTTAAACAAAAAAGGGAAAAAAAAGTGTTACATTTCAGTGCATGTTTAAAGAAATTTGGGTTGATACCTACTTTTGTAATTTTTGTAAAATATTTTTATGCATTTTAAAATGTAGTTTCATGATTTGGTGTTTTTATCATTAGATCACTCGTTTTAATTTTAAAATGTTAAAGTCATATAAAAAAATACATATGTCAATGTAAAAAAATAATAATTTAACGATAAAAATATTCTAAATTTTAAGAATGTAAACTTTATGTAAAATTATTCCATTAAAGTTATAACTATTTACAACATTTCAGTTTTATTAAATATAAATATATGGTGAGTCCTGGCAATTCCACTGAAAGATTCCATGTATAAAGCGTTGCAAGCATTGAGCCACAACGTGTCTTTTTATCAATTGGAAATGACAGAAGTAATGGAGATAGGATTGTTTTGTCAAAAAATGTGAATTGTATTCTATCGGAATTGTTACGCCACATATTCCTGGAAATTCATCCTTCACTTGTTTATTACGACTTCAATGTGAAGGAAGTAATCAAAAATACTAGAAAGGGTTTTCTTTTTTTTTTTTTTTAAAAAAAATTACAACTTTTTATTTACTCAAAAGTAATCATGGATAAAACTTTTGACTACACCATGTTGAGTGAACCCAGCTTATTGTAAAATCCTTTCCAGATCATAGTAGGGAATTGGCCATAAGGATGCTGTTTCCCTTTTCCACCCCTAGAGATGAAACTGGAAAACTCCTCATTACTAGCCTTTTACCTAAGGACAGGATTCTACACTATGCTTTATGTAAAGTGATTGTGCCTAAACATACAAATTTTACACAAATTATTGTTGATAAATTGTTTTTGATGTGAGTTATTAAAAACCCCCTGGATTTTAATTTCCTATATTACATTTTAAAATGTATGTCCAAATGTTTAAGAAGATCAGACATTGGCTTTTTACAATATGGCATGATCCTCACCCCAATCTTTATCAAATTCAAAATCAAAGTGTCAAATGAAATTTTAATAGCTCCTCCCAATGCAACCACTATGATTACTACAACACATTTTCACAAGATTGGATTGGAAGAGGACAAACATGAGAAATGGGTAAAAACCAAAATCAATAGACCTAGCCAACTTACACTCACAGAAGGATCTAGTTTAGCTGTAGTTTCATCTGAAGCTAAAGTCAAAATCATAGAAGTTATCGAAAGGCTACACAGACACATGACTGAGGAAATGCACAAACAAGTTGACAATCATGCAACCTTAGTTGCTATCATGGAAGAAGGATTCTTTACTCAAAAGTAATCATATATATATATATATATATATATAATGGATAAAATTTTTGACTACACCACGTTGAGTGAACCCAGCAACACTCCAATTAGTTAAATAATTAGGAATTTCTTATGATGTTGTTGTTTGGACTTTATTTTAAGCCTATACCCTACTTCGTACAAAAAGTTCCATTCCTTATTGCTCACAGAATTTTCGTTGCTGTTTCTCTTTGCTTTCCTATTTAAATCCCATAATGTAAACACAGGTTTCACTACAATATTTTTGGCTTCAGACAATACTAAACTTGCAACACTTAAAAATTGTTGCCTATAACTAGAATATGCAATATTTTTTTTTATTGTTGCCTTTGTTTCTAATTTTAAGCAACAATCACTTAAAACTATTGCCATAAATATAATAGACAATACTTTTTTAAGTGTTGCGAAATTTTGATTAATAGGCAATACTTAAATTATATTGCCAAATAATTTTTTTACAATAATTTTATAATATTAATTAATGCTTTAAATTGGTTTTATAAGTTCTCTTTTTTACTCTCCTGCAATTATTTTCCTATTCACTACAAAAAAATGGTATAATTTAGCGGCGGTTACGCAGTGTATATAGCAGTGGTTAGAATTGCTACTGAGTAACATAGCGGCGGTTATGGTAACTGCCAGTAAATACACCACCCAATCGATATTAGCAGCGGTTAGACAAACCGCTGGAAAGTGTAAAATATGAGATTAATTTAGTGGCAGTTAAACTAACTGCCGCAATGTTCTATCAGTAAAATTTAACAATGGTTATGTGTGCCACCGCGATCTTTGCTGATGCAATGTATTCAACTTAGCAGTGGTTAGTTAATCGTCGCTATGTTTAAGTCAAATTAAAATTAGTGACAGTTTACTAACCGTTGCTAAAGTTTTCTATTATTTTTTTAAAAAATTTCAAATCATTGTATTCTTATATTTCCATTAGTTATTGATACTAATTATTCCTGTAAAATATAAAAACAAACTCATAATACAAGAAAAATAACATTC
>JANHAO010026617.1:0-11041 GCA_026873985.1 Saraca asoca | reverse complement strand
TGTATTTATAATAGGGAAGGTTTGTCATGTTAAGAATGTAGAAACAAGACTATATTTTACTCTATCATATATTGTAACTTCTCAAATGTCAGTTAAAAAGTATACATATCATCCAGAAATAGTAATATCAAGGGCAGCAGCAAAGGGAGCTCGTGTAATTCTCTTACAATTATAGTGGAGAAAGAACAAAAATGAAAGATTCATTATACTAATCACCATAATGGGCAAAAAATATAAATATTATATGGATAATTGTGATGGAAAGAATAAAACTTCCAACATTAATTAATCAAAGGTCCCTGCAAATTGGATTGTGCATCAGCAACAGCAAATCTCAAATAATCCTCCGGCACCGGAATGTTCAATTCCGAACAAACCAGATGAACAATCTTTCCGGTGACACCTCCCAGCGACATTTTGTTCAAAGTCACAGCAATTGAAAACCTGTTTCTCACGTCACAAAACCCTGTGGAACCACCCATTCCTGAGTGACCAAAAACAATAGATGACCCATCTCTGGTGGCAAATTTCTTAAATCCCAGACCAAAGAGCCCCCCTGGCAAAACTAGATTCTCGTACTCTCCTGTACCTAGGAATTCATCAATAATCTTGGGATTTTCAAACACGTTACCAGAATGATGGCTTCGTGGATTACTGTCTCTTTCACCGTCAGCTATTTTGCAAGTACTGCTCTCACTACTGCTACTCTCGCTAGAAAGTCTAACATGCCCATCTTTGTTAGCATTTCTACTCTCGTATTCGTAACCTAAGTTTTCATCAATATCATTGGCTCTGTTAATCGAAGGAATAGCTCTTTTCTTTCTTCTGCCATATTTCTGCTTTTGGGGGGCCTTCTGAGAAGAAAATTTGGGGATGTGGGGATGACTTCCTAGTTGTGGCATAGAAGCAGAAGAATGAGGTGGTGGTACCTTGCCACCATCAGCTAGAGCTGCATAATAACGTGCAAGTGCCCGAGCAGATAAATGCCCATTAGCAGCTGGTATGATGGCACGGCGAACATTCAGCATATTGAAAAGAGGGGGCAGAGCGGTTGCAAGTTGGGCAATCTGATCAGGCTGGAAGGAGGATGGCAGGTCAGAACGACGGGGAATCGCTGAGAGCTTGCTTAGATCATCTGTATCTACTGTGAGAGCTGCAAGACGTGATTCCACCCCTAGTAAAAGCAACAAGCATAATTATAAAAGAAATCAGTAAACAAATATGAAATTATAATGCCTTTTCTTCTATTATTACTGCTGTTGGTAATAGTACAAAACAGTGGGTTTCTAATATCCATACTGCTTATACTACACATATATTCGATACATACTAAGGCATAGAATTTAACAATGATCAACACTTGCCTGGTGGAATTCCTATATATAACTCTCCTTCAATATGAAGGGGACGAACTATGGCTTCTTCAAGGATCTCCTTAAATTTCTTGCCAGATGCATGCTGTTTTATCCAAACAAATTATTAGAACAAAAGATAATAGAAAATTTCTACAGGTAGAACAGAGCACAGTGGTTAAGCCACTAATGTTGTAAAAAGCAACAAGTTAAAATGATGATCCCAAGACAACCAAAATCACAAGGTAACTAAATATTTATATACAAAATTGCCAAAAATACTAGGCCAGTTGTCACCACCGATACATTGAAGGATATATCATAAATATCTCCACAAGCAAGCAAAACAGGAATTATTACAAGAAATAATATCCAAAATCAATGATTGATAGGCCAGGAAAAGAAATCTGCAAATGTATAACCCAAAGTTGTTCTTGCATTCCAAAATTGCCATAACCCACCCAAGTGCCATTTTGTTATAAATTATATAAGTTGCACATGCAATTGGCAGCTTATGTGAGATTAAATGAGAGAAATACTCAAGTGGCAGAAATCACAAAAACCTATTATTATAAACTACTGACCGTGTAACTTATCCAGCTCCATACAGAATTACATTGCATGACAGAAAGCACCGAAATATAGATCCTATTCCTACTAAACATTTTGTAGTTAACTTGGATCCCGAAAATCTATGAGGATTTATAGGGGAAGAGAGTGTTTGTTTGAACTGAAATATGACTTAGGGACTCCAATACACGAGAGCAAGCATTCATACCTCAATGATTCCACCACACAACCATCCAAAAGAGAGATAATGATAATACTGCTCCTTGCCAGGTTCAGTCTCAGGTACCGTCATACAAATGCGATTCAAGCAAGCATCCCAATCAAACATCATTAAGGGGTCTTCTCTAGTAATGTCTGCCATTGCATTGTGCAGACCAGATGTATGGTTAAGCACATGATGAACCTGAAATAAAATTTTAATCATTCATGAAAATTGTAAGTTCTAAACTTCAGTTGAGGGAAAGAAGAAACAAGAACCGACCTTAATGACATCTTTTCCATTTGATCCAAATGCGGGCCAAATATTTGCTATGTTATCTTCAAGCTTCAGCTTTCTGCAAGGTAATAAGCCAAGAGATACTTAATTCATGTTTAGGGATATTCAAAATCATAGTCACTAGATGTTACGCACCCTTTGTCAACTAGCCAGTGTAACATTCCTGCTGTGATACCCTTTGTTACAGAGAAAACTGGAAAAAGGGTATCAGGCTGAACAGGACGAGGGTCATATTTACCAAGCAGTCCAGCAGCAGTGTCAATAATGACCTCTCCATCTTTGTAGGCACATACCTTGGTAAAAGATTAACCAGAATAGATCAACTCATCAAAATAATCAAATCTATCCTTGAGCCATCAGATACAACAATAATACAAATAAATGATACGATGCGGGATGTACCTGGATTCCAAGTATTTTATCATCATTCCCCAGCTCAATTAGAAGCCGCCTCAACTTGGCCTCTACATCAGAATGGACTGGTGAATCATAGATCCATCTATCATTTACCGATGGTCCCCTATGAATATACCTGGCAAGTGCACCTCAGTTTAGCCATAGATGAACTGATCATGTGAAAAGTAACAAACAGAAAGATCTATAATGACTCACCCACTCAAAACTGATTCTGCAAATGGTCTCATTATGTCCATATATACTATGCGAACATTCATGGTGGAAGAAAGTCCTGCACCCATGTCAGGTAAAATGAAATGTTAACAACCAGAATTATTGTGGTATCACAATGAAGACTACAGACCTCTTAGAAGATTAAGAACCCTCCCAAATATTACAATATCACCAGGAAATGCATCAACCTGAAAGAAAATAAGAATCTGTCACTGTATCTAACACAAAATCAATATCATAATTTATAACACAAATCCCAAGATCATATCTAAACTCACAGGATTGAAACGTTTCATTTCTTTCTCGTTGAGTTGCATTTTCTCCTGTACAACTTTCATATTTTTGGTTCTTTGGTCGGCCAAAGCTTTCATGGTTTTCTTAATAACACCAAAACAAACCATTATTAGGAAAGACCACAAGACATGTTAGATAGCAAGAGTATATTGTAGGAAAAATACAGCATACTTACATGGGATTCATTTGCTGGTGTTGCAGAACGAAAGAACACTGTTGTTACCTCCATGGCCTGCTCTGGCAGGTCCACACGAAGCTTAAGCCCCATTTCCGCAAAGGCAGACAGAAGAGCCACATGGTCCCCCTATGGAAGAAAGCATTACATAGCAAGTCATCGTTGATAGAGATCATAAAAGTAACCATAAAAAAAAGGTGGGAGAGAGAGAGAGGGGAAACTTCTGCTACATAACAACAACACCCCAAAAATAAATTTCAAATTAAGAAGGACTTCTAATAATTAATATCAAACTGACAAGCAAATTGTGCATAGCTCCAATTCAGATTAGCTGATGTAAGTCACAGAAGTTTGTCCCTGAATCACACACACTCCCAAGATTGAGAGGAATTACCACCCCAATCTAAAGCTTAATCTAACAGACCCATTTGACAGAAGCCTATTCTATAGTATGAACAAAGCACAGTTGCACCATGATGTTGGGCAAAATTTTGAAATAAAAGAATGAGAGAAAAGGGGTTGACCAAATTAAATGCCTGCTATAATTTGTAGAAGAGTGGCTTCAACACCATGTAAAAAAGATTTATTCAACTTAAAAGCTTAACCATTAAAAATTATTTAAAAACATAATCACCTAATATGATTGAACTGACCAAGCCAAATTTCTTCTAGTACAAGCCCCACCAAATTTTGTTAGGAATAAAACTCAATTCAAACTCAACCCCTTCAGCCCAGACTATGATAGGCTATCTGCTCAGGTCAGCAGCCCAATAACTATCCTTAGAATTGTAAGATCCTATATTCTAAATAAGGCTGTTTGAATAACAGAAATCTTTATAACATCTTTTAACAAGGTATGCTCTGAACCTCTGGTGTCAAACTGTCCATATTAAGTAAAGAGAGCAGAAAAGCCTGCACAAACCTCAACAGATGCTAAAAACATCTTTGCAAGTGCTTGCTTAAGGGTGTTTGATAGTTTCTTTGTAAGCCCAAAGTCAAGCAGAACAGGACGGTGTGGAGATTCCTTGCTCACAAGAAAATTTCCTACAATGTTGCCAGGAAAGGAGCCAAAATATTTCATGAGCACATGGAATAATACATCTAACATTATTATCTGACACTATCATAAAAACTTGACTCATCCTCATTGAAATATAGGTCATCAGAGCTGACCAAACTGCGGAATGTATTACATATGCGCAACTACATAAACACACACACACACAAGAGGGAGGGGGAGGTGTACCTGGATGCGGGTCACCATTGAAAAACCCATCAACATAAATTTGGTGTGCATATGCACGGGTAATCTCCTCAACAATTTTTTGTTTATGGACACCAAAAGCTTCTAGTGATTCCAAATCATTCAGCCGTATGCCATCAATGTACTCTAAAATAAGGACCTTCTCTGTAGACTGTCAGCAAAAGCAACATGAATATATGACGAGGGATAAATTCCACCAAGATTTTTTCTTAAAAGAAAAAAGGGAAAAGGGGAGCACAGTGCATATTCCAAGGATAGCATATTTAAGTACCAGTCAGAACCACATTTGCATAAAATGCACTGCACATGAAAGAAATCACTCCACTTATCTATGCATTCAAATATTGGTACTTGACACGAAGTACAGAGTCATGTATAACATAATAAGCAAGCGTGTGAAATATCAATCACTTATGTCAAGTCTCTGTCCAATGATATTATATTCTGCCCTATTTTTAACATTGTCATTATGTGTAAGTAATTTCATCTCTAAATCTCCATTTTTCAAGATACATTAAGAATGTAATCTTAATACATATTATGATTATTAAAAAATAATCACAGATTGTCATAGCTTAAAGTTTTTCAATTTTCAAGTATTGCGGGACAGACTCACTGCATGGAAAGGTTAGACAGAAGATACCTGAATTACATCTGGGATTATAACATCCACATGATTGGCATTCCTATTGACATCAAATTGGTTTCCGCAGCCAAGATTTTTAGCCACTGTTCTAGTATTCTCTATAGAAATACAAGTGTTAATAAAACAAAGTTGTAAACAAGGGAAATATCATGATTAAATTAAGCCTAATTATTCAGAAGAGTCTTAACAGAATGTCTACAAAATTTAAAAAAAAAAAGAACATTTAACAAACAGAGAAAACTCTTGACACAGGTTGCAATAGTGGTAGAAAGGTGATAGTGGACAGTGTATGGTCAGTCAAAAGGTACCTAGCATAGTTGACATTGTATCCTATCTACCATTCACCCAGTTTATACAAGTGCAACTTGCAAAGCATATATTTTACGAACATCAACTCTACACAAAGGATCGTTGCCAATTCTCTTTTCAAGTAAAGTTCTATTTGTTAAACAATCCTAACAAAAGGAGGAAAGAACCTTTTCCAAGTGAAAATACAACCCACAGAAACAAAACAAACTCATCATTACAATAATGCTGAATAACTCTTAAAACTCATGTTTGAAACACCAAAAAGAAGCGATGAACAAAATCCTGTTCATAATATATTTAAGGACAAACAATTTTCCCTTCAGAGCATTCAATTCCAACCACTTACACCAAAGAAACTTGCAAGCACAAATCATAATCTATTTCATTGAAGTTAAATTCAGGATCTGAGAATACCTGCTTCATGATTGAAGTCAAGTTCTTTGGGTGCTTCTCTGCACCATTCATCTATCATAGGATTAAAGTCATATTGTGGCTCAGCCCATGCTATCCAGTCAATAATTGCCTTAGCATTTTTTAAGTCCTGAGAATAATGTATTTCCAATAACCATTTAAAAACCTCATTTCACCATTTCAGCCAGTTAATCCTAAAAGAGAAAATACACAAACCTCCAGTATAATTGTCTTGATACCATCATGTTGAACTTTAACAACAACTTCCCGCCCATCAAGCAGAGTTGCACGATGGACTTGTGCTATCTGCATAACATGTGGGTTAACAGATGGAATTGGCTTACCTCAGTCTGGGACAAGTGATGGGTTGGTAATGATCCTAAACTAATTTACAAAATCATTTTCTAAAAGCAACAGTGTCCTCAAGATCTTACCGATGCCGTTGCCAAAGGTTCATTCACAAAGTCTGCAAATAGCTCATCCATTGATTTCCCCAACTGTTTCTGTATTGTGCCATATACCTTGTAATATAAACTACAAGTGAGAAGTCCAGAATGAAAGACCCCAACAAAAATTTGAAATCCTTATGTAGAATAACAAACAACAGTCCTCATCCTGGTTTATGGACGGGATTGCCACTTTTATTTTTATCATAAGGAATGTGAATTTCATTTGCAAGGAAAAGTATAAAAGCCAAGAATCCTTATAACTAGCCAAATGAAGAACTAAAATCCTATCCAGAGTCTAGAAAGAGGGGGAGGAGATTTTCCTTTTCCTATTCAATACTTCATTGTTAGACATATACCAAATGCATTTTACTTTGTTTACATTTTACTTTGCTTACTCTAATTACTGAAACTACCATAATTTTCTTCACAAAATATAAACCTCTTGCAAAGGGCGAGGAGGAAGAGAGTCTTGTAGCTGCTTCAAAAGACGAATGTATGCTTGAGGAAGGACATCTGCACGAGTAGACAAATATTGCCCAAGTTTCACCCACAGGCCTTCCAGTTCTATTATCAAATTCAGAACACGCCTAGCATTGCGCTCATGAGCCTTCTCCCACAAAGCAGCTTGTTTAGGTTTGCTGGTCCATTTCTCTCTTTGTTGTACAGCCTACCGAGAAAACAAACAGCTAGGTTAAATAAAGTGTTAAAAAAATTAAAAGTCAGACTGAGAAGTCAAGAGAGATCACCTTATAATCTAGGTATATCACTATGGCCATCGTGAATACCCTAACACGTCTTTTATAAATGCTACCCCACCCCATTCTTGCAGGTGAACTGCAATTTGGAGTCAACAGTACCATAAGGCCAAAGATCTCTTGGGAGAAAAGAAAAAGACAATATGATTCCAACAGAACAATATTTGATAAAATCAGACAATAACAAATTATAAAAGCATGAAGAAAGAACCACAAAGAAAAGTCAATTATAAACAGCATTAAAACATTACAAGCTCTAAACTCCTTTACTAGCCTTAAAGTGTAATCACAACATCAGTTTTAGTCACATGTTCTCTGTTCAGCTACAAATTTTTCTTGTACCTTATTGAAACTTAACTCCTCCATACATCCCAATCACAACAAGGACCATTTTCCAAACCAATATAGAGGTGGAATTATGAAATTGAACAAGCATATCTTGAAACGAGCTTATTTTGTAAGTTCCTATGATAAATTAAATACTAATCGGAAAGATTTTGATCATACTACGTCAAAAATTCATAATCGATCAATACAAGCTCAAACAAAGGTAAAGAACTTCACTGACACTCCAAGAAGCCAAAGAACATAGATCACATTCTGCAAAACTAACAGTTAGGATCTTAAACCCGAATTGATAAAGCAAAATTCATTTTAATTGGGTTATCTAACAGAAAATTCGAATCTCAGAGTGGTTTTTACCTGAAGCTTTCAGGACAACTCCTTCAGCGAGATTGGAAGAAACTAAGAAAGCGCACTAGAAATGAACGAAACTTCTATATATTGAAACGATTATGTGACTATGTCGTACACTGGAATTAGAATTTTCGTAATTACTTAGCAATTTGATAAAGAGGGAGAATTAAAACGGAAAAAATTAAATAAAACAACCAAAGAAAGTAAGAAACCGAATTGCCTTCCCTCATTCACATAGGAATCATTTTGGTATAAGTGGACGACAAGCAAGTAGAAAAGCCCACTCAGAGACACGCGTCAGGTGGTGAAGCATGATGGTGTGACGGGCCGGTGAAATTAACGCCCGCTTAGGGAAGGAAACAAGGAGGGAAAGTTAACAAGGGAAGGAAGTGGCAGCGAAGAAGATAAACAGACTAAGAAGGGTGTGGTCGTTGGATTCAACGAAATAATTTTGGAAAAAGTGAAAGAGAAAAGTAAGCGGTCTGGACCGTTGAACCAACCAAAAAACGTGGTTCAATGGTAGCCTCGGCTTCCGTCCTTGTTTCCCAGTGAAGGTACATAATCGCATTGGCCACGAATGTACAATAGGGGCCTGGTGTTTAACTAATTATCCTTAAATTTCAGAAAAATGAAGATAGAATATTTTAAATTTAATTAATATAATAAAGCTTTTTTTTATTATTGTACTTATCTCTCATTTTAGATTTCCCATCCTGATTTATGGAAGAATCTTTCCATAAATTCTTTGAAGATCTGCTTTAATTTATTTATAATTTTAAAAGTAATTGATTTTTCCATATATGATTAACATAAGACTTTAATCGTGTATAAATAATTTTTTTAATTATTTATTATTTATTAAATTTTGAATTACTAATTTTAGAATGAAGTGTTCTTAATCTTTAAAATGGCTTCAGTCACCTAAAAATTTAAAAAATTATAAAATTTTCTTTACATTTTTTTTTATTTTCATACTTAATCTTAAAATTAAAAAATTTTCATAAAATCTTTAATAAATTATATTTCAACCTTCCAACATTTTTTTAGTTTCGCCCTTAATTGATATTCTCATGAATGAAATAATTCCAAGAAGGCCGTTGTTAATAAGTGCCCCAAAGCACCAGTTAAAGAATAATTATTGTCTCTTTAAAATCAAGTCTTCAAAACAAAAGTTATTATATTTATTACGTTTTTTGCTAGAACCATAAATATGTTTTCTCTACTTAAATTAATTAATGTTTGATTAGAATTTAGTAGTTAGGGTTTAATTAATGTTTAGAGTTTTAGGGATAGTGTTGGGGTTTATTGGTGAGGGTTTATAATAGTTAAGCTTTGATGATTTAGTGTTTAGAATTTTAATGTTTGATGGTTTAGTGATTAAAATTTTATTTAAAAAAAATCCTGAATGGTTAATTTTATTATTCAAATCAAATTAAGAAAAACAATTAATAATAGATTAAAAATAAATTTAATGAACACATAAATTTTGAAGTATTGCTCATTTTCAACATTATTAAATATTTTTTAATCAATATCTTTTAAGAAATATTAATTACTTGACATTCACAAATAAAATGGGATTTGAAACTCGATAGTTGAATAGACAAAAGTCCTAAAAAACAATAACAAGTATTATAAGTCATTAGCAGTGCCAACCACCTTCGTAGACTAAGGTTTGTAGACGGGAAAGGCTAGTGTATAAGATTTTTTTTCCATACCATATAATTTGTCACAAAAAGATATTAAATACTTAAATTTTGTCTCTAAAAGTAAAAATACATTTTTTTAAACACATTTTTTTAAGTGTTTTATGAGTAAAGTGTGGAATCTAAACTTTTTCTTAGGAAGTCGCACATTTCTTTATTTAATTTTGATGTCTTTTCTCATTTAATATAATAAAAGTCATTTTTGCTCCTAATATATTTAAGCATATGTCAATTTTTTCAATGACAACACCATCTTTACATTTTTAATTAGAAACATAAAATAATTTTGTTCTTACATAAACTCACTCAAAAATAATTTATAAATAAAAGCCTTTTAGCTCTTCTTTTTTCCCTCCCTGGTTTTTTTTCCGTTTGATATTCTTTATTTAGCCTCTTATTTTCTGTCTTTCATTTCTTTTTTTCTATAATTTTTTATTCATTTGGAGAAAACTGTGAGGACCATTAAATAGGTCCAAAGGGGCTCTTGAGGCTAGAGTAATAGTATTCTCTTACTATTATTTGAAAAAATAAAAAAATTAGTGAGAAGACAAAATATTTAAAATCTTTGCATTTGTATGTCATTATATTATTAATAGTTTAATCTTAATATAATATTTATTGTCATGATTAGAGCAATTAATCAATGAAACAATAAAATTAATATAAGATTAATATGTTGTTTTTTAAAAGAAAAGGGCTAAAAGTCCAATAATCATTTTACTTTAAAAAATAAATTGACACATGAAAAGTTAATAAATAAAATCAATTTTATACATTTCAAAGATTTACATTCATATTTCACCAAAAATGTAGACATTAACCTAAAGTTTAACAAATTGTAATATCCCTTTCAAAAAAGAAAGTCAAAGGATATACATCATATATTTCTTCAATATTTTTATCTTATATATCTCTTAAAATAAAAGAAAGCATGCCAATAAGACTAAGGGTTCGTTTGGGTAAACAACTTAAATAAGTACTTATGTCATAAGAGCTTTTTAGATAAGAACTTATGTCATAAGCGCTTAATTTAATAAGCTTATTTGTGTTTAGATGCACACTTTAAAAAGTACTTATGTAGTATTTTATGCATTACTATACAAGCACTTATAACAGCTAAAATTACTGAAAAGACCGTCATAAGCACTTATAAAATTAAAGTGTTTGGATAAATAAGCACTTGTCATAATTTTTAAAAAATTAAAAAAACTAAGAATAAAAACTAAAAAACTAAAAATTAAAAATTAACATTATATATATCATGAAACCATGATTAAAAATTAAAAAT
>JANHAO010026616.1:0-11041 GCA_026873985.1 Saraca asoca | reverse complement strand
AAGTGAAATTGTTAAAAATCATGAAAGCAATAGGTTAATGATTAAAGATATAGGTTAATCAAATAATAAATATTTAAATATTTTACTATAAAGCATCTTAATTGTAATACAGTCACATATTTATTGAGCAATAAATTTTTGCATACTTAATATTAATTAAATTTTAATCATAAAAACTATTATTTTGTTGCATTGCCATGGTGATTTATATTACAAATATGTACAATTAATAATTTATACGCTCTCTCTAATATGTAATACCATTTACACGATCACTTTGTATCAAAATTATTCCCTTCAATTAGATTATTATGCAAATTAATCATCATCAAACGATAACATTGATGTCTGCATCTCATTGACCTTGGTTTTACTCGTAGTTAGTGACATTAATCTCACCTACTCGTGTTATTTAGGAATTACTTATACAATTTCTCACCGTTAAATGAACAAACAATTATTTTGTCCTTCTCCTTTCAGTGGTTATGCCTTTATATTTATTATATTTAATTTATCTTTTGATAATCTTATGTCCTAAGATATATGATTTTGTTCCATTATTCACCATTGTTATTATTAACAAATTAATGAGTCATATACTTTTATTTTGATCACACATCATCCATAATATTTCATCTATTAAAATTCAATATGAAAATTAAACCATAATCATAATATTTACTAGCACTAATCTAACTTAATATACATTTTTTTAAAGATATAAATATATTTTCATTCTCGTCAAGCAATCACCACAAAATATAAATTTTAATCAAAGAACCAATAATTAAATTTAATAATACTAATTATCTATTAAATTTTAATATGGAAGTTAAAACATAATTATAAAAATTACTATCACTAATCTAACTTAATATACATTTTCCTAAAAAAATAAATATATTTTCCATTCTATTCAAACAATCATCATATAATATAAATTTTAACCAAATAACTGAAAAATAAATAAATTTAATAATACTAGTAAGCACTAAAAAAATAGGATAATAAAATTTTGGGATCAAATTTTATAATACTAATAAATAGTAGAAATCGGGTCATAATATTTTGAGGTCAGATTATAAAATTGTTTTTCTAAAGGACTCATGTGCAATCAAAAGCCACGTTATTGGCATCTGGTTGCCAGGACAATATCTGGCCCTTGATGACGAAGGTCCACCTAGACCTTTGTTTTCTAACGGTGGACAACAAGCCATCTCACTCGGGTGTTCATGCCCCAGTCCGATAATACGACATAAAAGTCCAACCCTATGAGTAATGAGGATTATTTTAGGAGCTTTGCTTTTTTATGTATCCAGATAATCTTGAAATTTTTGGTAAAAGATTTGCTATTTTTATCTAATTTTTGAACATTTTTCTAATTTAAAATTTTATACATACTTTACGTTCAAATAAGTATATTAAAATTTGTAATTTATTGACCAAATTATGAAATTTTCATGTTTAAATTGAAAAAAAATGATAGTTTCAAATTTTTCTAAAAAATTAGAGTAAAATATTTTGTCATCCCTTATGTTTTATCAAAAATACACGGATCTCTTCTACATGTTTTAAATCTACACATTAGTCCAAAAAAATTTTATCCAGAATATTCCTGAATATGCTACTTTGATTTCTTAATTTTATTTCTACCTAATTATCTTTTTATTTATATTCATTTGTAGTTTGAATACCCTACTTTCATTTTCAAAAAACGAAATCTCTTTATTCTCTTTGGTATTTGCAGATCACACAATGCAAACAGGATTCATCTTACCTGAAGATTGATATTTATGGTAAGTTCAATAATGCTAATTGATTTTGATTTTATCTCTTCTTCTATCCATGGTTATTGACGAGTTTATAAATGGTTGTGTATAAGTTAGGATTTCACCTCTTTTTGTATTTTTATGCTGATTAATATAGGATTTTAGAATTACCCTTAGCTTTACTTAGGTTTTGAATTTACTAGAAGGTGTAATCACTTTAGAGAGAGAGAGTTGCTATAAGGAATATGAAAATTTGAGAGTAAAATACTCTGTCATCCCCTGCATTTAATAAAAAATACATGGACCTCCACTGCATTTTCAAAAATATATGGAGGGCAAAGTATTTTATTCAAAATTTTAAAAATTTTATTGGTTTACTACATTTTTAATTTTTTTCCCTTTTAGTTACATTTGATGAGTGTGAATTGCTTAAAGGCATAATTTTAGTGCATGTCTTATTACTTGTTTATATCTTCAATTGTTTTCAGGCCAATACATTCTTGTGGATTACTCTCATTAGCCTTACACTTATATGTTTGATTTTCTTTTTTTCAGATTCTGGAAAAATGTTTGACTTTTACATTTGATACAATGACAAGCAATATGCATAGGCCCAATTAATCTGGACAGATATAGTTATATAGAGTTGTTGACATACTTGTATGAAAGGGTTTCATTAGATATTCCTACTGGTATAAGTTGAGCTTTTACTTATAAATGTTGTATTCCCTACATGAATCAATTTCAAACTTTATCTAGTGATGTGACATCAAGAAAATGTTTGATATGTACGTTGGTCATAGTGCTATTTACTTAGATATGAGTAATCTCCAAATTGCTAAGGCACTAAATACATTATCACTCAATAGCACTAACTAGACCCAAAAAAAAAAATTGTGTTGAGCCTCAAATTAAACCTAAGATCTAAGCCAATGAGAATAGGGAAATAGGAGAAAATGGTGAAATGGAAGATGTTGAAACTGATTCAAATGATGGTGAAATGGAAGATGTTGAAATTGATTAAGATGATGATGAAATTGGTTCTGATGATGATGCTAGTCTAGAACCAGGGAACATGTTTATTGAATTGAATGATGACGATGTTCATTATGAAGAATGTCATGGTGGGGAAGAAAATGAAGAAATTGAGACAAGTGATGCAAATGTAGAATATAAAATAACAGAGGAGAGTGTGGATAAGCCTAAGTTCAGCCACATGGTGAATTTGAATCGGCCAGTGATAGTAAGAATGAAGGTACACAAGTTGACATGAATAAGAATATCAATGAGAAGACATTCAAGTATCAAAAGAACAAGAAGATGCATCCAGAGGAAAATATGATCTTTGTAGAGGTGCACAAGTAGAGGAAAGTTTTACAAGGCTACGTAATTCAAGAGAATTTTGATACTATAAAAGCGAAAATTGAGAAGGCACAAGTTACTGTTATATATGTTGTACATGGATGTCCACGAAAGATCTATGCTTCTCCATTACTTGATGGCACTACCTACATGATTAAAAGTTACAAAAGTGAGCATACTTGCATCAAACATCCATTAAGACTAATGCAACATCAACTTGAATGGCTAAGAAGTTGGAGAGTTCATTAAAGGCTAATTCTCATATGAGTTATAAATTAATGTACAATAAGCTAAGCAACAATTATGGAGTTCAGCCATAGCCAATGCAACTATATAGAGCAAGAAGAAAGACATTAAAAGAGATTGAGGGAAAGCATGCACATAATTTTAAGAAAATATATAATTATGCTAGGATGTTGTATGAAAAGAATCTAGGTAATGTTGTGAAGGTAGATTACTAGCCTAGAATTAACATGGATGAAGTTCCCAAATTTAAGATATGTTGACGTCAGATTTCGGTTTGTACGAATGGTCCCAAAATCCAGCCAATGGAAGGAGTTCGGGGATCTAATTGCTACTTCTGAAGTGTAAAAGGGGATGGTCTGAGAGGAAGAAGGAAAGGGAGACGCAGTATTTTTAACATGGTTCGGCTAAATCCGGATGACATCAGACCCTACATCCACGACGGAGATTTTATTAATGTACTGAGAACTGATTTTAGTAGAGTTTCTGCTTACAAAGTTATTGGCTCCTTCCCTTCCTCTTATAATAATGTAATCCTATTTATAGAGGAAGGAGGAGTTACATGCATTAATTACAAGCTATAATTGTGTTACATCAAGATATAAATGAAAAAGATAGTAAAAGACTACAATTTGACTGTTGCAAAATGTAGGTTGCGGGGTGGGCCCCCTTGGTCAGCTGTGGACTTGCGTTTATATACATTTGTTGCCTGGTGATGCTTTACCATGCAAGGTGCTTGGCGTCCCGAGTAGGGATTCTTGACTCAGGGTCATCTTGGAAGGTCACTGTAACGAGCTTGGTACTGCTACAGCGGGGTAGCAGGCTCGAGCTAGATGGTCAACTACTTTGCGAGCTGACATCAGGATGACTTTGCTGTGCCGCTTCTTGATGGAGAGCGAAGCACAGCTTGCTGGGCGCCTTTGGCGAGGTAAGAGGCTTGGCTTTCGCCAGGCGTCTTTAGCGAGCTGGGCGATCTAACCTTGGGTCTGTTGTGATCTCCCGAGGTCATTTTTTGCCTATAACATAAGCCCCCCAACTCTCGATTTACTTTGTGAATCGGGAGTTGTAAGTTTTCGAGGCTTGATTCGTATCTCCAGTCAGTGTCCTTATTTGACCGAATTGTCACGTTAGATGTCATTCCATTCTACGTTAGGCCATGCTTTCTTCTGTTTGCCATTTTTGGCCATTAGAGTGGCATTGGCGCTTATTTCAGGCCGTAGGATAAAGATCAGACTAGATATCCTCTGGATTCTTCAAAGGGCCGAGTGGGTCTTTTTATAGTCTGAGGAGTTCTTTCTTTTTATCTCAAAGGAGTTTAATGGAAGAGACTGATGAGCCTTCTGTATTTTAGTGTCTAGGCTTTTGACGAAGCTCGATGAGACATGGATGACCTGTTGCAGAATGTCGAGAGACATAGATAGCCTGTTGCACGTGGCTCCATCCCAGGATCCACTTGGCGGGCTCTTGGGGGATCTTGTGCTGATCCTGAATTATTTTCCTCAGTGTTGCTTATGGTGTTGCTACCTGGCTAGCCAGTATTTTATGACTTTTTTATTTTCTCTAGGTCTGGCTCAGGAGGACGCGTTGAAGGAAAATAAATAGGAGCAGTTGGGGGCTATTGTCCTTCCTGCAAGTGGGAGCTTACTAACTGGTAGCTAGCTTTTTGTTGCTTCTTGCAGCAATAGTAGTGCTAGGCTTTCCAATCTTTTTCCTTTGTTTATGTATTTCCTCTTCTGGTGTAATTTTGCCTCATTGGACAAGGTCTTTTTACTGTATGAGCTCTTCTTTCTTTTTGAATGTTGTATCGGATGCTTCGTGCATCACTATATATAAATTTCTGATGATTAATGAAATACTCTTTTGATCAATCGATTGTGCTTTATTTTTTTGGTCACTTAATCTGTTGTGAATGAGTCTCACGTAAGGTATGAGAGTTCATTCGCATGAGAGTTATGGATGGTAAGTTGTGTGAAAGCTGCAATGATTTATTTTAGCATCCTTGTGCTATAGTAGGCTGGTGGCTCATTATCAAGTTTGAGTGCATCGCTGAGGTAGGCTCTGAGGCTGTCTCATCCTCAATTTTATTTTGTTTGAGTTTTCGTAGCCACGAGGTAGGCTCGGGGGCTGTCTCACCCTCGGGTGTTGCGAGGTAGGCTCAAGGCCGTCTCACCCTTGGTTTTGTTTTGTTTGAGTTTTTGTAGCCACAAGGTAGGCTTAGGGACCGTCTCACCCTCGGGCATTGTGAGGTAGGCTCAAGGCCGTCTCACCCTCGATTTTGTTTTGTTTGAGTTTTCATAGCCAAGAGGTAGGCTCAGGGACCGTCTCACCCTCAGGCATTGTAAGGTAGGCTCAAGGCTGTCTCACCCTCGATTTTGTTTTGTTTGAGTTTTTGTAGCCACGAAGTAGGCTCAGGGGCCATGTCACCCTCGGGCATTGTAAGGTAGGCTCAAGGCCATCTCACCCTCGATTTTGTTTTGTTTGAGTTTTTGTAGCCACGAGGTAGGCTCAGGGGCCGTCTCACCCTTGGGCATTGCGAGGTAGGCTCAAGGCCATCTCACCCTCGATTTTGTTTTTGTTAGGATGATGGCTTGTCGCATAGTGTGGTCACGCATGAGTACCATAGTGAGCTCGTTATTCTATGATCGGAAGATTTGTGCTCTTCGTCATAGTTCATGGAATGTGGCTAGCTTTAGATGTATCGACGAGGTAGGCCTTATGCCGTCTCACCCCCAGATGAATACTTGCAATGACGGAACGAAAACTCTTTGTCTAGACAATGCTTGGCCAATCGGCAGCCTACATTAATTGAGCATAAAATAGTTGATACAATTGATCATCACTAATAACAAGCAAATGTTATAGGATTAGCATATGGTTCTGATGGAGGGCTCAGGCTCTTGGGGTGATAACTCACTGAGCCTGCTGAGCGCACTGTCCAGGTGATCTCATCATATAATCCTATAGTCAGCCTTTTTTGATGAGGTCTTCGATGACATCTTTTAGCGTTCGACATTCTAAGATAGTATGTCCAACCTCATTGTGGTAGGTATAAAATCTATTTTGGTCTCTGGACTTGATGGGTGCCCTCATTGGTCTGGGCCTTCCAAAGTCCTCATTGTTCTTTTCTATGGTAAAAATTCTATCCTACGTGTCGGATAGGATGCTGTAGCTCTCGAAGCAGCCTTCAGGTCGCTGAGGTTTCACCTTTTTCATGAGATGAGGAGTGGGGTTATCGTAACTCTTGCTTTCCCTCTTTTTACTTACGGTGGGACCACTATGGCCCACTCTATGCTTGGGTTCCTCCATTCTAAAGGTTTCTTCCTATCTTATATGTTTAGTAGCTCACTCATAGAATTTGACGAGGTCTCGAGCCAGGGACTTGTAGAGGCTTCGATACAATTTTTCATCTTTGCAAAGTCCTACTGAGATTGCTGTTAAGATGCTTTCCTCAGAAGGATTTTCCATTGAGTTGGCCTCATGCTTGAATTGAGCTATATAGTCTTTGAGCGGCTCCTCCTTGCGCTGGAAAATTATTGTAAGATAGCAAGGAGGCATAAGTTGTTTCTTCAGTGCTCGGTATTGATCGATGAATTTCCTTTGGTATTCTTCCTAACTGTTGATGCTGTGAGCTGGGCGGAGCCTGAACCATGCCCGAGTCATCCCCCCTAATGTGGCAGAAAGACGCGGCACTTCACTAGGGGATTGATTGTCTGGAGGTCCATCTGGGTATTGAACGTATCCAAGTGGTCGCTCGGGTCACTATTCCTATCATATAGCAGATCACGGGCACTTTAAGCTTCTGTGGGAGAGGTCGCGTCTTGATCTCCATAGAAAATGGAGAGCTTTCCTCACAGTGTGGCTGATGGCTTTGAGGTTACGAATGCTCTTCTAATCGTCTGAGCCTATGGAGGATTTCCTCCATTATCTGGTTGCACATCTCAGACTAAGGGGTGGAGCTTCCTGCTCGTTGCGAGCCCCCCAGTTGCTGACTATCATGATCTTCATGAGTTTCCTTTTGAGTCTCTTTACAGTTTTAGTTAACTCTCTTACTGTGCTTTTGAGTGTCAGATAGGGTTGACTAGGCGTTTGTGCCTCTAGAATTTCAGGAGCAGCAGTATATTGTTGGTGAGCCCGCACAATAGGGGTGTCCATTGGCTAGACTGTCGGAGTGGTTAACCTCCGAGTAGTTCTTCCTCGTGCCATTGTTAAGCTGCAATGGAGACTTCAGAAAGCAAATGGTCCCTACAGATGGCGCCAAAATGTTAACGTCGGATTTTGGTTATTACGAATGGTCCTAAAATCTGGCAAACGGGAGGAGTTCGGGGATCCAATTACTGCTTCTAAAGTGTAAAAAGGGATGGTCTGAGAGGAAGAAAGAAAGGGAGACGCAGTATTTTTAACGTGGTTCGGCTAAATCCAGATGGCACCGAACCCTACGTCCATGGTGGAGATTTTATTAATGTACTGAGAATTGATTTTAATAGAGTTTCTGCTTACAGAGTTATTGGATCCTTCCTTTCCTTTTCTAATAATGCAATCCTATTTATAGAGAAAAGAGGAGTTACATGCATTAATTATAAGCTACAGTTGTGTTACATCAAGATATAAATGAAAAAAGATAGTAAAAGACTACAATTTATCTGTTACAGAATGTAAGCTATGGGGTAGGCCCCCTTGGTCGGCTGTGGACTTACGTTTATCTGCATCTATCGCCTGGTGATGCTTTACCATGCGAGGTGCTTGGCATCCCGAGTGGGGATTCCTAACTCGGGATCGTCTTGGAAGGTCGCTGTAGCGAGCTTGGTGCTGTTGTAGCGAGGTAACGGGCTCAAGCAGGATGGTTGACTACTTTGTGAGCTAACATCAGGATGACTTCATTGTACCATTTCCTGATAGAGAGTGAAGCAAAGCTTGCTGGGTGCCTTTGGTGAGGCGAGGGGCTTGGCTTCCCTTGGGCATCTTTAACGAGCTAGGCGATCTGACCTTGGGTCTATCACGATCTCCCGAGGACATTTTTTACCTATAACAAGAGACTATTTGTGTGCTTAGATGCTTGCAAACAAGGCTTCTTAAAGGGTCACAGGCCATTCATAGGCTTAAATGGATGTTATCTAAAAGGCTCTTATAGGGGAGTTCTCCTTGCAACAATTTCTTTTGATGCAAATAATAATTTATTCCCTATTGTCTTCATGGTTGCTAAGAAAGAGAACAAGGACTCTTAGTTATTATTATTATTATTTTTAAGATTGTTTGCATGAGACAATAGGTCCTGGGAATGAAAAAAATTCATTCACTTTTATGAGTGATAGGCAAAAGTTACTGATTTTTATACTTATTTTTCAAATTATATATTATAAAAATTTGAATTTAACTGCTTGGCAAAGGCATTATTTTAGGCATCTATTGAACAACTTTAAAGCAAAGCATTCAACAATGATACTAAAGTATTGTTTCTGGATGGCTGTCATAGCACCACACACCTTTTTGTTCAATAATGCTGGAGTACGCATGCTTTTGATCCAAGAGCAAAGAGCTCTCACATTATAAACAATGTGTTTGAGTCCTTCAATCAGTAGATTAATAAGCTTAAGGATGGGTCTATTCTAACTTCGGTAAATGGGTTTAAGCATAAGATCATGAGAAGTTTTCATAAAAAATATTAACAAGGTTATACATGGAGTAAGAAGGTAAGTGTTGTAGATGAAGTAAATACCACTTTTAAAGATGGTAAATTGTGCAAGGTGTATGCAACTAGTAGAAACCAATTTGAAATGCAAGATAGGTTCACTAAATTTGTTGTAAACTTAGAGAAAAGAATCTATGGGTGTAATGCCTGGGCTATTAATGGCTTGCCTTGCAAACATGCAACTACTTGTCTAGTACGTAATTATGATAAGACTAAAGATTATTATGATAGATTTTACAGCCTTTCAATAAATTTAGAATCATACTCACCCATTAACACTCCATTACCTGGCCCCAACACATTAGGGGACACTGAGGTGTAGCCATCTCCATTAACTAGAATGTTGATAGGCCAAGGAAGAGTAAAAGAAGAGAGCAAGATGAGGAATCAGCATCTACCAAAGCAAAGAGGTCAGTTACTGTAAGGTGTAGTGACTATCAATGGCTAGGCCATAACATGAGAGGCTATCAAAGGGCACCTATGAAAGGATGAAAAAAAGAGTGGATAAGATAAATCATATTATATATGTCACTTAAATTGTTCTAAAACTTATTATTGTGTAATTTTTAATTTCAACTCATTATTATATACAAAAGCTTACTCCAAGCCAATAACTTACTCCAAGGTAGGGACCTTCACGAATACCACCTACAACAAGTTCTCAAACAATAGGAAAGATAATTAATTCTATTATAATAGCATCTGCCCAGGTTAAGGCCATGAAACAATACTTAGAAAAGAAAGTAAAGAGGGTAATTTATGTCTATAATATCCATTGTTACTTGTTATTGGTTTTATTGTCATTTGTTGTAGAAAGCTTGAGAACAATAAAAATAAAATTAAGACCTTAAAATTGTTTTTATTTCTACTGTTATTTATTGTTACTTCTGTTGTTATTTGTTGCTTTTGCTGTCATTTGTTACAAAAAGCTTGAGAATAAACACAAGTCCAAGATCAACCATCCAGCTTTGCTAACTGCAATGAAAGTGTAACTCAAAGGAGTTCTAACATGACTATATAATCGATAATTGAAAGCTTTGCCTTCGGTTCAAGGATTGTTCTCAAATCAGGTATTACTTCAAAGGAATGTATTTCTAAGGAAGGTGCGTCCAACAAAAATGTAGCTGCCAATGCACAAAGTTCCAAATAATTGGACACACATGGAAATCTTTTGCTTTTTGCAACGTGGAATCAATAAAACCTCTACTACATCTTTTTTAATTTCATTTGAGATGAATTTATGTTAAATTTTAGTTAAATTGGGATACATTTTCACAATAAATGTATGTTAAATTTCAAGTAAATTTGGCTACATTTAGGTGTTGAATTTAGCTTTTAGACACAGCTAAACAGTGATCCTACTACTTGTTTTTAATATATATTTTGAAGTAATGATATTTTACATTTTTTTTTCAATTCTTTGTCAATTTGACATCAAGACATAAACAATAGTCCTAGGTTATTATACTTTAGGTTTTTTCTGCATATTATATGTTTTTTGGATTTAAGAGAGAGTATTTAACTTTTAAACAAATTCTAGTTTATTATATATGCATAATAAACCAATGTCACTAATTTTATTTAGTTTTAAATGTAATTAACTTACATTATAAATTTTTTTTCAACATTCTACTAAGAAAAAATTGTAATTAATTTACATTATAAAAATTTGCAAATCAAACTCAATAAAATTAAGAAAAGAAAATTCATTAATTTAGATAGAAGATGTCATTATATGGCCAAATAAAAATAGAACAAGGACATATTAAGTCTTAACTAAACAATAACTACTAAAAATACAATTACAAGACTGTCACGTCCCTTAAATAATAAGGAAATTAATAAAGTGGTAGGCAAAAAATTGAAGTGCAGAATTAAAGATAAATTTGGATCTTTCCTTATCTTGTTGGAGACTTTTATACAATCTTTGTTTGTTTCTTTACTCAGCTTTGTTTAGATATTAAACTGTATAATGAGGATT
>JANHAO010026615.1:0-11042 GCA_026873985.1 Saraca asoca | reverse complement strand
TCATTTGAACTTATTTACAAAAGATCCTATTAAAAAATAAATCCTAAAAATTAATCTTGGATCTCTTAAATCTTGAATCAAATATCCTTGAACCTGCAAAACAAATCAAAAACACTAAAGCATATTATTAAATAAAATTGTTTTTCAACATTAAAATCAAGGAAAATATGTAGCTTAGAGTAATCTAGGCTAACAGAAAGGTTATATTTAAGACGCATGTTGACACAACTAAGTCTTCTATACCATAGCCAACTTTCATTAGTTATGGAAGTAAACCATCTAATAGAATTGATGAAATATCTTCTAAGTTGGTGGTATAGGCATTGTCTACTCCTTCCTACACATAATATTTCATTTGACTTCTTACTTTAGACTATGCAATATGAGGCTTCAAAAATGACTTTGAACCATTGTCACATAGTTAACTAATGCTAAAAAGATTATACTTAAATCCACTTACCAAACTTACATTATTAATGGTTGTAGTGCCCATACCAATCTTACCTATAATAGTGATCTTGTATTAAGTGTTCTTGTCGAGGATGACATATCCTCTATTTATTGGCTTGATAGAGAGGAATTTCCTGGAATCACCTATCATATGTCTAAAGCTCCAACTATCTATGAAGCACTCATCTTCTTTTATTGTAGACTTAAAACACACCTACAACAAGAATTTGGTTCTTTTTAGGTATCGAAATGTTTTTAGGTCCTTAATGATTAGTATCTTGCTTCTTCCAGTTTTTGTTTGCATTTTATTCCTAAGAATATTTTCTTTTAGCATACCTTGGGGACACCTGATGTTCTTTGTTCTCATAATAATTAAATATGCATGAAGCCCTCATAAGAAATTCATATATTATTTTTCACAATTTGAATCGATGTGTCCTACACCTTCTTTATCTAAATAGCATTTTTTGCTTCCTAGCAGTGTGTCAAGATTTTCTTTTCCTTTCACAAAATGATATGTCCTACACCTCATTGATAAAACTATGTTCTTAATTTTTAGAAGTTCTAAATCTTTTAACAAAAAAAAATTCACTTTCAATGGAAAAATATTTTGTTAACACTTTATGAAAATCTTCTATTAAATTTTCAAAAGCATCATGCAACTCATCATAATCCATAAGACTATCAAGTTCATCTTTGGTTACCTCGTCATTTTGATATTGGGCTATAAAGCAAAAGTTGGCAATCTTTTTACCATTTTGCTTCTTTTGGATGATGCATACTTGTCATCCTAAGTGGCCGCCATTACTTTCTTTTTCATTGGCCTTCTTTGAAACCTTCACTTTAAGTTCAAGCATTTGGTCTTTTTATGATTGGGTTTCTTCCATTCGAAATAAGTCAAAGATTGATTGCTTATTTCTTCTTTGTATTGCTCTTTTTCTATAGAGGTTTTGACTTGATTTCACCTTTTTCTCTATACATATTGAAGAATCTTAATGTCTTAAGAGCAATTTCATTATCTTGACTTTTTATATCATCGTCAAGATCTTTTTCTTGCTCATATATTTGCTCAAGAGAGGATTTGAAGGCAATACCTTTCTTTTTCCTTGATTATCTTTCATGTAAGTCTTGTCATATGCAATGAGCTTGCCTCTTAGCTCATTATATGCAAAAGTAGCAGGGTTATTCCCCTCCATTATGGCATCAACTTTTGATTGCCAAGACTTAGGGAGCATTCTTAATATTTTCATAATAATTTCTTCATCAAAGATAACCCTTCCAAGATTATAGAGTTCATTTACAATCTTAGAGAACCTTTCAAACATAGGTTCAATCTTTTCATCATCCTCTATTTTAAAGGTTTTATATTCGTGAACTAGCACACTCACTCTACTACTTTTGATCTGGCTAGTTCTTTCACATGTGGCTTCTAATTTGTCCCACATAGCCTTAGCTGTGGTACATTTAGAGATCTTTTTGAACTCATCTAGGGTCACTATACACATGGTTACGTTCATGACTTTTGCATGATTTGGTTTCTTTTTGTAATCAGCCTCCATCTAATCATCTTCAAGCTTAAGAACTAGTTTCATGCCTTCACATCTTGTTGGAGGTTCATAGCCATCTTTGATGTCTTTCCATATAGTGATATGTGTGGATTTGATGAAGATCATCACCCTAAATTTCCAATAGTATTATTTTGATCCATCAAAGAGTAAAGGTTTGGATATTAAATGTCCCCCCAGTCGATGACTATGGCCAAGAAGCTCCATTACTTGCAAAATCTTTACTCAAAAATAGTTAAGCTTAAATAAAATAAGATCAAGTTGTGATGCTAATTATTAGAGCTTAAAGGCCAATAAGGGTGACTTAGCTCTTAACAGATTTAGAATTAATTTTAGTCACTTAAAAAAATCTGAAAGAGCAGGTAATTCAACATAATAGTCTGTTTCCAGAAAAACAAATAAATTACAAAAGAGCATGTAGAAACTATTTTCATGAATTTTTAAAGTAAAAGTAGAAATAGCTCAGCAAAATAATTAAAGTATAAATCTGCACGGTAAAAAGAGATAAAGATAAAGAGACACAATCAATTTTTATAAAAGTTTGATTGTCTAAGAGAAATTTGTCTTAGGTCTACTCCTCCCTTCTCAAGCTCTCACAAATCACTTGAAGTATCTACTAATTTTCAAGAGATACAACTTCTCTTTCTTTCATACACCTCCTTTACAATATCATATTTATTCTTCTCACAAGAACTAAGCCAAGCTTTCTCACCAAAGCTATCACTTACCAAGAAAGAATTCTTTCTTTCTCTCAATCTCTAATCAGCAAATACAAAACCCTTATTACAAGCAAACAAACTCTCTTATAGATATTATAACTTAGAACAAATATCACACTCTATAAGTGTAAATATGAAAGTTTAAGTACAAGAAAAATAAGGAAAGGAAACTTTTGAATGATATGAGTAATATGGCACTTTAAGTCTTTCTAACTTGGCACTTTATAATGAAGTCTTGATCTCCTTTTATAGTGGTGGTTTAAATTTGAATTTTGGGACACACTAGTTGTCTTGGAGGGAAAAGTTGATGTGGCTTTTTAACTTTAATTTGACTCCAAACAATCATATTTGAATTTGAACATTTTTCAACTCAAATGAGTAGTCTGGTGCTCTCTCAATCTAGACCAAAGTAAATTGAAACCTTTCTAAAATGTATCACGTTCTGAAAAGTCAAAGTATCTAG
Organism: Saraca asoca; assembly: GCA_026873985.1. Lineage (NCBI taxonomy): Eukaryota > Viridiplantae > Streptophyta > Magnoliopsida > Fabales > Fabaceae > Saraca > Saraca asoca. The sequence goes on along the minus strand of JANHAO010026615.1, from coordinate 7,845 downwards.
AGAGTAGAGTAGTATATACAAAAAAGTGAAACAAAAGAGTTGTTATGACATGCCACATCACCGTTTGCTTTTGTACTTCTCAAGGTTTAGTTTACCAATGAGAAAACCTTAAACTTTGTTAAACATAAATAAATTCCTATCAACCCTTGTATAGATTTGTTCGTTGCAAAGCAAGTTTACTGAGTAAGTCATCATAAAAAATATCTTACCAAATAATTAATTGAATAATAAAGGTGAGTTGGACCAAATACTTGGGTTTTTTGAATTAAATGGACTAAATCATTTTTGGACCCAAAAGCATGGATAAAACATTTTTAACATGGGCTTATTTGGCTTCACAGATCAATCATATATTATTACATATAAAAATATTATATTAAATAAAGCACAACTAGCCATAATGAAAGATTTTTACTTATAATTATAAAATCATTAACAGTTTGATAAATGTACTTAAAAATAAATTAATTTGTAAATAAATTTTTACTAACAATTCAAAATTATTTAATGTTAAATTTAATTTATTTATTGTTAGATGTATATAAGTATTTTTGGTAAGTAGATCTATTTATCATTAAGGATTGGTACCATTCTAAATTTGTGCATGATAAAACATTATTAATTTCACTATTCTTGCAACATAACATATAAGATAAGGCTAACAATGCCCCCTTCTTTGGAAAAAAATTAGGAGTTAGATTGATTCTTTCATTGCAAGTATTGAGAGTTTATAGTGGTATTAACATATTATTGAATATCATGTGATTGATAAGAGTAGGATTCAAACCTAAGATATAAGTATTCAAAGACAAAAAAACTTTACCAAAGGAGCTAATTCAAGGAGTTAAGACTCACTCTTTCATGTGTTAATTGATCTATTTTAATAATATTATTTAGCAATTATGTGTTCATGTTGTGAAGTCAATCTTCATATAAATATAGTCTAATTGTCACTCTTAGTGATATAATGACATTAAGTGCTATATAATAAAACTCTTTCTTTTAATGACATTTAAAACTTAAACATCACTTGCGTGTACTAAGTGATGTACCACTCTTTTATTGCTAAAAAAAGAAGGAAATAGACTTAATTACACTCAATATATATAAGTTGTGTACCTCCAAGTCCAACCAATCATAAAAGAATATATGATATTATAAGATCTCAGCAGATATTGTCCGCTCTGGGGTCACACCCCTCATGGTTTTAAAAGGCCTCTGCAAAGTGAGGACTTTCCTCCCTTATAAGGACTGATCCCCGTCTAGACTTAGTCGATGTGGGATGCTGGGGCGTAACTCCTTACATCCCTCCCGACTCATCAGACCAGCGGCCTGACCCAGCTCTGATACCACTATAAGGTCCTAGCAAATATTATCCGCTCCGGGGTCACACCCCTCACAGTTTTAAAAGGCCTCTACAAGGTGAGGACTCTCCTCCCTTATAAAAACCTATCCCCATCCAGACGTAGTCGATGTGAGATGCTGGGGCGTAACTTCTTATAGATATATGATTGGCATATTAATATATTTTTTATCTATTTAATTATGTTTTAATTTATGATTGGCTGAGTACATACTAAGTGCAATTGAATATCTTAGGATAAAGATTGACAAAATCAATAACAAGGCTAAACTGAATCAAACTTAAAAGAATTGATAACTAAATCTTGAATTTCGTAATGTCAAAATATCAAATTACTCTTAATATCTTATATAGTTTTGTATTGAAATGGACTACATATATTTGACTCATTGTACCAAATGATAGTTAAACCAATTGAGAGCTTTTGACTTAAATAACATCCGGTGTTCGTTGAAGGCTTTATATTCCTTTACATCTCGGGTTCTTATGACAACTCGTAAAATAGGTCAACTAACCAAGCTTTCTTTGCTTGATTTATTCTAAAACTCATTCGAATAGGTCATCTTAAATGACATGTCAACCTAGTAAAAATGGTTAGACTTGAATGACCGACTATGAATAACCCATCACGGATGACTGGCCTCAATCATTTATTACTATGTGGTATCATCCTATTTGAGTTAAGATCATGCTATACACACTTGACTACGGGGAATCATGCCACTGGGGCCAACATCACACCAAATAGGAACCCTACTTTACAGCATAAATAGGAGCTAACCTTCACCTCTTAGCAAGACTTACATATCACTTGATGTTATTCTAGAGAAATTACTTTAAGGATTGTTTGTGTAACGCTAGGTTTGATTTTGGATCCTTATTTGTGAGAGTCTAATGTTATATTTGGTTGAATGGAATAAAGTGGAATAGAAATAGGAGTGAGATAATTATTCCATGATTATTTTTGGTATGCTTATGAATGGATTTCATTTCATAATTATATTTGATACAACAGAATATTGTAGAAAAGCAATGGAAAGATGTAGTTAATTACAATAATATCCTTACAATAAAAAATCATAAAATATCTATTTAAAAGCAATAAAAAACATGTAAGGCTTTAATTCCTCAAGTTATATATCAATCATATATAAATTAAATAGGTGATATTGCAATGTTAACAAAATAATAATTATAACATATAAGTTAAAAATTAATTCATATTTTTTAAATATTCATTATACTAATTGCCAAAAATCTCCAACATTTGTTAATAGTATAGCATTGTTCTATTCTTTAAGTATGCTAGGTTAATTTTCATAATTTTGACTCTTTCGTGTATCAATAAACTCTAGTTCATTGTTTTTTATTTTATATTAATAATTTTATGTAATAAATAATATTTAGTTTATAAATAATATAAAATATCTTATTTTAAATTCTATTATTAAAAATATAATTATCAAAATATTTGTACAGTGAAAGTATTGAAAAGATAACATTATTTTATTATTTATTAATATAAGAATAGTTTTGGAATATATGAAAGATGTAAAAGACAAAAGTGTAAAAATGCCAATTCATAAATGATAAAATGACCTATTTCATTACTTTCGTGATCGAATAAAGATTTGTGTATTTGATGGAATAACCATTCCCTAAAGAGTAAGCACTCCCATTTCATAGTATCTACCAAACAAATTTTTTATCCATTCTTATTTTATTCCATTCTATTCCATCATCACATAATGTATTAGCCACTTATGAGCATTGGTCGGTAGAAATCAATTGGCTCAAAACAAATGCCTTTCAATTTCATGAATTTTATGTTCAAAATTACTTGAGCCATAATAAGATTCATCTAATCACATCCTACAACATATATATGTGTAAAATAATAATTTGGTAATTGAACACACAAATAATGATGACCTGATATTCATAATCTGTATACATGGTCTTTATTTATTATTACTTATAAGAAAGAAGAGAGAAGAAAGAAGAGATAAGAGGTAAACTTCTCTTTACCTTAGATATCATCATTAGGTTAAAGTCTATCGTCTTAATAAGGCATCAATAATAACATATAAGGTGAGAGTAAGGACCTCTTCTTGAATGAACAAATTGGGCTAACCTTCCCATCACCAGTAGCCCAACAATCAAAGCCCATGTAAAAATAAATCCATGAATAGTCTAAGTATCACATTAAATTCCAATAACAAATATAATAACATACTTTGGGCTGGAAAATACACAATATTATTTGACATAGTTATCTAACATAATAAATTGACTAACTATATTAGTCTAGTCTATTATTCCAACAATTTCCCAGTTGGATAGCATGGGTTAGGAAAAATAATATTATAGATTACAACCACAATGAATGTCAAATAATGATTTGGCACTCTACAACCATTGGTTGATAATAAGATTACAAGCATTTAACTCATGGATCATCATATCCAATAGAGACACTGATGTTACATATGTTAAGACCTATACCTCCATGACCAAAAAACAAAGTGTATGTGGAGAACAAAGAAATACATAATGACAAATGTGATCAAATGTAAACCTCACAAAAAATGGTCTTAACATCTGCCCTGAATGTATTATTGAGACTCTGCAACATATTTCAGTACAATAAAATTGAGACTGGGTCAAAATGTCTCTACACTATAATTAAGTAGTATGTCATAGATTTTATTATAATTAAGCTCAACAACAACATATGGTAACGAATTGTTATTATGACAACATTAGTCATTCATATATACTCTCATTGATTCATAATATCACAAGGCTGAACTAACCCTTTTTGAGTTGATAATGCTCTAAATGGTAAAAAACCTACTTATAAGTGGGTATATATGTCATGATTATCAACATAATATAATTATCGCATATGCACTCCCACTAACACAATATATCACAAGGCAAAACAAACCACATTTGAGTTAACATTACTCCAAATGGTAAAAGTCTTTCAGTAGTGGAGTTTCATAGCTATTTAAAATAAGTATAAAATTTATTAAATTTTCTCTCCAACAAAATCAATTTATATGAGAGAAACAGACAATAATAGAATTGCCATAATATAAACATGTGGTGATAGGCTTTCAAGCACTGAGACCTAATTCAAATTGCCCCACAAAAAAATAAAACTTTGTTATTCATGCTAAGATAACTATAAATATTTATTCAACATTAATTACAAAATTACACCTCCTACTATTATGATCGCATATCCATAAAGGATTGATATATTGATAGCTTAAACATAGCTATTTCACCATGTAAGATAAATCAACTACCATAAGTGAGTACAACATCCTACTAAAATAACTATGAATGTCAATTTGACATTAGTTACAAAAAGCACCTCATACTGTCACAAACACATGTCTACAATACATAATTAATTGACAAGCTAAACATAATTAAGACTTTTCCCTTTTAATTGAAGATTCAACTCTCACTCCAAAACAACTCAAGTATAAACAAAATATACATAAGCACAAACATATATATGATATTTGAGTATACAATTATATCATTAATAATGGAAACACATAGGACCAATCACATTTTATTAATTTATTACCTTTATAAGGACATAACAATAACCGAGTCTCCACCCATTTTCTAAAAAAAATATGGAACACACTGTTTTTTTAAATGACCCATTCAAAATTCTACTATTAAGGTTCTTTTAAATAAGTAAAAGTTAATCATAATATGATCCATAATTTTTGATTCATGCCAAGTAATTAAGCATATCACCCAATCTTAAAAAAAAAAAAAAGGTTCCAAAATTTGTCTTACACAAAAAAAAAGTCGCATTCTATATTGTTATTCCTTATTTTAAGGATTTCATAATTATATCAAATAATGTCATGTCGATGGAACATGTACATTATCTGTGTAATTCATAAATCACACATATATAATTAAAATATTTCCTAGATATATAAAATAATTTTTATTTCAATTTATCATTATTGACTCCATAATAAATAGACATACAATCAATCGAAAGCCACATATACTGGATCATTATTAAAAATCTATAAAATCATTTGTCATGTTTAACAAAATAATCAACTAGCACAAATTCAAAAAAAATAAATATTAACATTAATTATGCCAAAATAATGTAACTTAAAAATTCACTGATTTTGTAAACTTGACAAAATAACAATTTTTTAACTAAATATTGTGATTATAAATTAACATGATCAACATGTCACCATCACATATCAATTTTTCCCACAATATTTTTTAAACAAGAGCCATCATACACAAAAATTGATTATAATTGGTTCTATGATAGATAGATATACAATCATAAGAAATATTGATTATAATCAATTTATAATAACAAAAATTAATTTTAAAGACTCCCAATTCTCATAATTAGTCTTATAAAAATAATAACATAAATTAATCACATAGACACAAAAAAGCTAGAGGAATTTTATCAAATATATTTATTATAAATATTTATGATATATATAAATACAATCATGTTACATATTTTCTCACAATAATTAGGAAATATGCAATTTTTATTTACCTCTTATTCATTATAATCCCATCTAAGGATATCAAATTTCTATGAATAAGTAAGTTGATTAAAAATAATATTATATTTTAAAACCTAACACCAATAGAGCATTTAATATTATAGAACATAATACAAGATTAAATATTGTACTTCTAATATTTAACATTAATAAGGTATTTAAAATTATAGAACCATAATATCCAATCTACTATTTATATTATGATAAAAATATATTAATAATGTCACACCAATAGGGTGAGTACACCATTAATATATTACTCTCAAAAAATAATTTTTATTTAATTACCACAACAATACAATTGATCTCATCATAAATGAGCTATCAATTACATGATAATAATATAAATAACAATAAATTATCAAATAAAAACATATTTCTATAAGCAAAATTATTTTAGTAGATAAATAATATCAAAATTGAGAGTACGATAAATATGTTATGCATCAATATATGAGAATGTGGTATAAAAATTTTAGTGGAAAATTTGAAAAATATGATAAATGGGTCTGCAATTACACAAAATTTTATATAATAAGATTTTAACAATAATTACTTGAAACAAAAAATAATAATAATACCTAAGAATTTTCTCCTTTAGTTTTAGAGGTTGAATAGATCCCATGTTACTCCACAACCATCATGTATAAAGCTTTCTCATTAGCTTATTTAATTATTCATCCTTAAACGATGTTAATAACAAAATTTTTACCTCGCATTAAATAGTAAGATATGACATTAAAATTTCGTATTTCATTACTTGTTTAAAATACATATATAACTGACAATTTAATTTATGCAATATTATATGTGATTGAATCCAAAATTAATATATTTCAATCACACAAAAATAATTAATAATAATTTAGACAAGAAAATATCACATAAATATACAAATTGTATTCACACAAATAATTCTCAAAATAAAAAGTACAATTTTAAAATTAAGGAGACATAAAATTCACATAATCAGTTTCAAAATAATTATAAAGCATAATATATAATTAGCTTATAAGATAAGCATAATTAACAATTACAAATCCTAATATCCTTATGTCATAAAAAAAAATTTAAAACAATACGAATTCAAAGGCAATATTATTTTTTTTTTATGTTGATTTCTTTCTCTCCCAGTCCCATAAACATCCTGGTTTTCCTAAAAAGAATGTTTTCCAATGACTGCTTCTTTGACTTAGGAATACATTTATGTATAAATACTTCTTCGTACTCCTAAAATAATGCTATTTGCTTACGAGTATAAGATGACAAAATCTAACTTAAGTGTACAAGGTTTAAAACAGGATGTATTTGATTCAGATACAGCCAACGTCTAAAGGTTCAACGAGAAATATATATTTCTATTTGCTTTCACCATATACATAATATAGTTTTTCAGGATTTGTGATTTTATCTCAAAATATAGTAAATTAAATTTATTTATATAAATATTAATTGATTTGTGTGAAATTTATCAATTCACAATCCAAAATCATTCACATCAAAATTATAAATTAATTTATATTGTAAAATATAAATTTTTGAACGAAACTCTCGAACCTTTGATGATTTTATAAACAATATAAATACATCATTAGAAAAAAAATATACAGTAAAACTTCTATAAATTAACAATGTTAGGACCATGAAATTTTATTAATTTAGAGATGTATTAATTAATCGATAAATTAATAATTTATTAATTTAAATAGTACTTTCTCGATTCAGCGAATATAAATTTAATTACATAAAAAATCATTGTGTATATTACTAATATACAATGTATATGTATCATATTTCGTGAATTAATTTTTAAAAAAATTCATTGTACATATATATTTATGAAAATAAGTAAATGGTATTCATTGTTTTTAGTACTTAAATAATATTCATTAT
>JANHAO010026614.1:0-11050 GCA_026873985.1 Saraca asoca | reverse complement strand
GAAAAATATTGAAAATGTCATGATCACCAGTAAGAGTTTCCTTGGAATCCAGGTGTAAATATCTGTTATATAAAATATTTAATATGAATAAATCCACTGAGGATCCATTGGTAATTCCTGGGCAACCCGCAAGTGCACCTATGTAATATTTGTTATGTAGGAGCAATAAGGGGGTCATCTGAACTGGTGTAATATGGTCGGATATGGAGATCTGCTCTGGTTCCCTGATGGAATCCTTTTGGTTCCAAAACCATTAGTTATTCACAGGAAACTCTCAGGTGCACTTGTGATCACCTGATGTCTATTGGAGTAATAAGGGAAGGGTGGAATAGAATGAAATACTTGTATGGTGTTGTGGATAGAAAAGGAGGAAAATCTGATCGGTTCTGGTTACCTTGAGAATTATTTGGATCCAATCAGCATTCTGTAAAGAAAAAGAAATACATTCTGAAATACAAAGAAATAAAATAACAAGAGTATAAATTAAATATTGAATGATGACAATAAGCATGCATTGTATAAGTTGTATTTCTGATATTCAGTATAATGAATGTAGTTTGGGCCATCATGTATTTATTTTTCTGTTGCGTATATGGCCCATATTAAATGTCTATAGATGTATTGTATAAAATGATATAAAATTATTGTAATATTTATTGTGATATATTTGTAGTTAAATTCTGGATGCCCATTAGGTTGTTAATAGTAGTCTGGGCCACTATATACATATATGTTTAATTGTTTATTAGGTTTCGATGGGCGTGTGACCCTTATTATATATTAAGGCCTTGAGCCTTAGTGTCCAGTTTATAGAGGAAACTCTGTCGAATTTTTGGCAGGAATAAAAGAAAATTGAGGGTCAAAATGTATAGTTAGGCTTGTAGGAGGTCTCCTACGGGCGATCTTCTACGTCGGTCACGGACCTGGGAATTGGGTCGTGACATTTTAGGTAAAAAAATGAAAATTAATTAATTAAAAATGATCTACTTTTAGTGTAAAGTAAGAAAATTATGAGAAGGGCTTGAAAAATGCTTCAACAGCAGCAAAAATGATAGAAGTGTGGTGGAGCACTAGAGAGGTAGGACAAAAGAAGAAGAGAAAATGAAGGTTCTGGCATAAGGGTTACTAATATAATCAACTTTCCAATTACATTTCCTATGAGCATAGATCATGGGAACATAAGTGAAATGGTGTGTTTCACACATTCCCATGACATCCATTAATAATGTTTCCAGTTATTGCATTCCTATGATCTATCGTTGTGGGGAAATTGAGAATTTAAATTTCCCACAAGTATAGATTGTGAGAAACTGTGATAAAGGAAGAAAATATGCTTCTCATGGACATAGATAATGGGAAAACAATATAAATATTAGAATCTAAAGCCTTCACTTTATCCACGTCTCTTCCTAAGGATTCCGTAGAAATACCATAGGAAATTTAGTATATTCATGTAGTGAATATGGTTCACAACAAATTTAATTTAAGATTTAAGTATGACATATCCTTCTATCTTTTAGAGAAATTGTATGGATTTTAAAACTATATAAAAGGTTAGTGTAAATTTTAAAATTAGAAAAGTGATCTACATAATTGTGTTAAACCTATAGCTAGAACCAATGCGTGTTGACTCAACTAATTATGATGGTTTAGATAAAATCCTATTACTCTTTTAGACATGTAAAAACAAGTTAGATTTAACAAATTAGCCTGCGATTGATATAATTTTGTGTAGCTTAGGATTGGTATAAAAAATGAGAATAGTAACATAACCTAATAAGGGACTGACCTAAAATAATGCAATTCGACACCTGTGATACGTGAGTGTTAATCCGTCGATTTAATGAATTAGCCTGTTAGCATGATAATATATAATAAATAATATATGATTAATTGATTAATGTATGTGTGTGTATGTATATATATATATATATTATAATTTTAATATATATATTAAACTTTATATATTAAAATATGTTAAATAAACTTTAATGTTTAATGAGCTTATATATTTAATATTGTCAATATTTATTACACAAACTTATTGAAATAAATAATTACATTTAATTTTAATAAGATTAAAATTAAATTCAATAAAAAAAATTGTGTGAGAAAATTATTATTATCAGAAAACTTAAAAACTAATATAATATTATATAAATTAATTATTGTAAATAAATAAATGACGTAAAGTAATAATATATTAATAAACAAATTTTAAAAATAAATAATTAATATATTTGGAAAATGAAAAAACGTGACATAGGATGCCAAGATGATTTGCATTATTGCATAAGTCTGAAGTCTCTACTTAGTGCCTTGGTTCAAACCTCACAACTACCTATTGCACTTGCAGTCTTTAGTTTTCCACACAACACACTAGTAGTTGCAAGGTGCAACAGGTAGTTGCTTTTAATATTTTCATAATCTATATATACTCACTTGAATCAAATCAAATTCACATAAAAAAGTTTTATTCTTTCTTTATTTAATCTCTCATATTCTTTAAAACTTGTATTACATTTTTATTTCTCTATAACTGTCTAATTCAGGGAAAAATCGAAGGTGGTACTTGAAGTTTTGAATTGCTCAATATTTTACATCAAAGTTACAATATAAGTTAAAAAAAATAACTAAGGATTGAATAATAATAATAATAATAATAATAATAATAATAATAATAATAATAAAGAGAAATTATTAAAGTAAGATATTTTAAATAAAAAATACAAATAATGATATTACTTTGTAGGTGATAATAATAATAAAATATAATTACATTTAACAAGAATGATAATGATAATAATAATAATAATAATATTTGTAATTATATTTGATTTCAATAAATTAGTAATATGAAATTAATATAATACCATCTAGTAAATATAGACCTTGGAGTGGGATTAGTATTATAACAAATTGGCTTGGGACTGACTCGATGTTCAATTTTTACTTTTTGGGTTATCCCTATAGAGTTAGGTTAGATCTAGACTCTCCATGATCACATGATCAAATTTCCCTCAAAGCTAGTCGTTTTACTTGGTACGCAATCCTAAACATTTTAGTTGGATAAAATAGAATGGAATAGGAATGAGAACGAGAATAAGAAAGGAATAAAATGGAATAACTCTTTTATAATTATGTTTGGTACAGTTAGAAATCGAACAGATATTCTATTCTATTTTTATGTTTGATATAGCAAGACATTATAGGAATGAAATAAAAAAATTAATTAATACAATAATATCATTATAATAAAAAATAATAAAATATTTATTTAAAAGCAATAAAAATATGCAAGTTTTCAATTTTTCAAGTTATATAGCATTTCATTCCATTTTTTTGTTCTTCAAGTATGCTAGTCATCTTTTCATAATTTTAACTCATCTTATATATCAATAAATAAATTTAAATTCATTAATTTTTATTTTATATTAAATATTTTTTTATAATAAATCATATTTGTTTTATAAATAATATAAAATATCTTATTTTAAATTCTATTATTAAAAATATACTTATCAAAATATTTTTATAATAAAAATATTGAAATTATGATATTATTTTATTATTTATTAATATAATGATAATTTTAGAATATATGAGAGATCTAAGAGATAAGATTGTGAGAAGATCAATCGATGAATGATGAAATGACTTATTCCATTACTTTTGTGGTTGTTGACGATGGAATTTGGTTCATGTAAAGAGTCACAGATTCCGGCCAACGGGGGATAAATTCTGGGATCTTATACTGCTTATAAAGTACAATGGGGCAAAGGGAGAGGAAGGAGTGTGGCACGGTGTTTTTAACATAGTTCGACTAAATTCGGGTGGCACCGGATCCTACGTCAATGGCGGAGATTTTATTGATATTCGAAATTATTTTTACAAAGTATTGGCTTATAATATGCCAGTCTCTTTTTCCTCTTCTAATAATACATTCCTATTTATAGAGGAGGGAAGAGTTACATGCATTAATTATAAGCTACAGTTGTATTACATCAAGATATAAATGGAAAAGACAGTAAAAGACGATAATCTGACTATTACAGGATATAGGCTGCGGGGTGGGTCCCTCCTATCAGTTGTGGACTTGTATTCGTAAGCGCATTCCGCTTGGTGCGATCTTACCGTGTGGGGTGTTCGTCATCTCGAGCTAAGGTTCCTTGCTCGAGGTCACTATGGGAGGTCACTGTAATGAGCTTGATGCTGCTGTAGCGGGGTAGCGAGCTCGAGCAAGACGGTTGACTGCTTGACAAGCTGGTTATGTGATCACCTCACTGTATCGCTGTCTGGTAGCAAGCGAGGTAAAGTTTGCTGGGCGCCTTCAGCAAGCTAGACGATCTGGCCTCTAGTGAGTTCGAATTTGTTGCATTCTTTTGAGGCCGTTTTTCACCTATAACATAAGCCCTCCAACTCTCGGTTTGCTTTACGGATCGGGAGTTGTAAGTTTACGAGGCTCGATTCGTATCTTCAGTCAGTGTCCTTCCGTGACTGAAGTATCATTTCAGATGTCTTTTTGCTCTGCTTTAGACCATGCTTTCTTTTGTTTGCCATTTTTGGCCGTTGGCGTGGCATTACCGCTGGTTTCGTGCTGTCGGATGAAGATCAGATGAGATATCTTCTGGATTCTTCAAAGGGCCGAGCGGGTCTTTTTATACCCGTGGGGTTTTGCTCTTTTTCCCCAGAAGAGTTCGAATGGAAGAGATTGAAGAGCCCCCTATGTTTTTGGTGCCTGGGCTTCCGGTGAAGCTTATCGAGGCATGGATGGTCTCTTGTAGAGTGTCGAGAGGCATGGACAGCCTGTTGTATGTGGCTTCACTGTAGGATCCATCTGGCGAGCTCCTAGGGAGTTTTGTGCGGATCCCTAATTACTTCCTCCCAGCGTTGCTTGTAGGCTGCTGCCTGGCCAGCCAGTTTTTTATGGCTTTTTGATTTGCTCTGGGTCTGGCTCAGGTGGATATGCCGGAGGAATATAAGCAAGAGCAGTTGGAGGTTGCTGTCCTTCCTACAGGCATGAGCTCACTGACTGGCCTTCTGCTCTTTCTTGCAAGAATGGTAGTGCCAGGTCTTTGAGCTTCTTGCCTTTGTTTCTGCATTTCTTCTTTTGATGTAATTTTTACCTTGTTAAGCAAGGTCTTTTCGTTGTATGAGCTTTTCTTTTTTTGAGTGTTATACCGGATGCTTCGTGCATTATTGTATGTAAATTTCTAATGATCAATAAAATGTTTCTTTGGCCAATCGACTGGGCTTTAGTTTTTTGCCTTTTGCTTTGTTGTTCTTAATGAGTGAGAGTCAGGTCACATGTGAGCTATGATTGATGAGAAATCTGGTGTGAGCCATGAGAATTCATCCACATAAGAGTTGTGATTTTTCATCCACGTGCTAGCTGCGGGAGCTCAGTTGCATGAAAGCTGCAACAATTTTGTCTCAGCATCCTTGCGCTGTAGTGGGCTAGTAGCCTATTATTGAGTTTGAGTGCATCACCAAGGTAGGCTCTAGGGCCGTCTCACCCTCGATCTTATTTCGTTGTGGCGAGGTGATAACTTGTCGCCAAGTAGGGTCATACATCCATACCACAACAAGTTTGTTGCTCAGTTTTGCAGCAAGCCTGTTGCTCAGTGGGACAGCAAGCTCGTTGCTCAGTCTCGCAGCAAGCCTGTTGCTTAGTCTTATAGCAAGCTCGTTGCTCAGTGAGGCAGCAAGCTCGTTGCTCAGTGAGGTAGCAAGCTCTTTGCTCAGCCCCACAGCAAGCTCGTTGCTTAGTACCACAGCAAGCTTGTTGCTTAGTCTCACAGCAAGCTCGTTGCTTAGCGAAACAGCAAGCTCGTTGCCCAGTGATTGGGGAATTCGCTCCCTTGATTGTAATTGGAATGTGGCTTGCTTTGGATATATCGATGAGGTAGGCCTTGCACCGTCTCACCCCCGGATGGATCCTTGCAATGACGGAGTGAAAATGGCTTACTTTGGATGTATCAACGGGGTAGGCCTTACGCCCTCTCACCCCCGGATGGATCCTTACAATGACGGAGTGAAAACTCTTTGTCTAGACAATGCCTTTTTTGGCCAATCGACAGCTTACATTGATTCAACGTACATTAGTTGCTGCAACTAATCGCCATTTATGACAAATGAAAGTTACAGGATTAGAATATTGTTCTGATGGAGGGCTCAGGCTCCTGGGTGGCAACTCGCTAAGCCTGTTGAGTGCTCTGTCCAGACAGTCTTACCACATCATCCTATAGTCAGTCTCTCTTGATGAGGTCTTCAATGGCATCTTTCAGTGCCTGATACTCTGAGGTGGTATGTCCAGCCTCATTGTGGTAAGCACAAAATCTTCTTTAGTCTTTGGACTTGGCAGTGGCTCTCATCAGTCTGAGCCTTCCGAAGTCCTTATTGTGTCTCTTTGCAGTAAAGATTCTATCCTACGTATTTGACAGGATGCTATACCTTTCGAAGCGACCTTCAGGTCTCCAAGGCTTCGCCTTCTTAGCGAGGTGAGGAGTGAGGTCATCATGACTCTCGCTACCCCTCTTTTTGCTCGTGGTGGGACCACTGAGATCCTCTCTATGCTTGGGCTCCTCCGTTCTGAAGGTTTCTTTCCATCTTATTTGTTTGGTAACTCGCTTGTAGAATTCAGCGAGGTCTTGAGCTGGGAACTTGTAGGGGCTTTTGTATAGTTTTTCATCTTTGCGAAGTCGTGCTGAGATCGTTGTTAAAATACTTTCCTCCGAGGGATTCTCCACAAAGTTGGCCTCATGCCTGAATCAAGCTACGTAGTCTTTGAGCAATTTGACTTGTGCTGGAAGATCATCGCGAGGTGGCAAGGGGGCACAAGCTGTTTCTTTAACACCCGATATTGATCGACAAACTTTCTTTAGCATTCTTCCCAACTATCGATGCTGTGAGTCAGGAAGTGCCTAAACCATGCCCAAAGCGTTTTCCCTAATGTAACGGAAAAGACACGACATTTCACCAAGGGGTCAGTAGTCTGGAGGTCCATTTAGGTATTAAACGCAACCAGGTGGTCGCTCGAGTCGCTGTTCCCATCGTATAGTAGGATCACAGGTACTTTGAGCTTTTGTGGGAGAGGTCGCGTCTCGATCTCTGTAAAAAATGGAGAGCTTTTCTCGTGGCGAGGCTGGTGGCTTTGAGGCTGTGAATGCTCTTTTAGTCATTCGAGCCTGCGGAGGATTTCCTCCATTGTTCGATTTTGTGTCTCAGACTGAGGGGTAGAACTTCCTACTCGTTGTGAGCCCCCCAGTTGCTGGCTATCATGATCTTCATGAGTTTTCTTCTGAGCCTCTTTACGAAGCTGCTGGAACTGTGTCATGATTTCTTCTTATCTTTGCGTACTTTGAACTCAGGCCTGCACCAGTGTTTTGATGGTTTCAGCTAGCTCTCTTATCGTGCTTTGAGCATCAGATGGGATTGGCCAGGTGTTTGTGCCTGGTGAGCCCTTGCAACGGGAGTGTCCGTCGGTTAGAGGGTTAGAGTGGTTGAACTCCGAGTGGTTCTTCCTCTTGCCATTGTTAAGCTGCAGTGGAGACTTGAGAGAGCAGATGGATCCCTACAGACGGTGCCAAAATGCTGATGATGGAATTTGGTTCATGCAAAGAGTCCTAGATTCCGGCCAACGGGGGATGAATTTTGGGATCCTATACTGCTTCTAAAGTACAATGGGCCAAAGGGAGAGGAAGGAGTGCGACACAGTATTTTTAACGTGGTTCGGCTAAATCTGGGCAGTACCGGACCTTACATCCATGGTGGAGATTTTATTGATATTAGGAATTATTTTTACAGAGTATCGGCTTATAATATGCCAGTCTCTTTTTCCTCTTCTAACAATACATTCTTATTTATAGAGGAAAGAAGAGTTACATGTATTACTTATAAGCTACAGTTGTATTACATCAAGATATAAATGAAAAAGATAGTAAAAGATTATAGTCCAACTGTTGCAGGATATAGGTTGCGGGGGGTCTCTCCTATCGGTTGTGGACTTGTATCTGTAAGCGTTTTCCGCTTGGTGCAGTCTTACCATGCGGGGTGTTTGTCATTCCGAGCTAAGGTTCCTTGCTCAGGGTCACTATGGGAGGTCACTATAGCGAGCTTGATGTTGCTGTAGCAGGGTAACGAGCTCGAACAGGACGGTTGACTGCTTAACGAATTGATCTTATGATCACCTTGTTGTATTGCTGTCTGATAGCGAGCGAGGTAAAATTTGCTGGGCGCCTTCAGCGAGTTAGACGATCTAGCCTCTGGCGAGTTCGAATCTGTCGCATTCTTCTGAGGCCGTTTTTCGCCTATAACAATGGTGAAATGAAGATTTCATCATTTGTTGGAATAATCACTCCCTAGAAAATAGACATTTCTATTCCATTATGCATACCAAACAAATTTGTTATACATCCTTATTCCATTTCATCGAACCACATTTAGCATAAGATTAGGGTGGAGGTAAACTACTCGACTTGTAGGCCCTCAATGACCTAGCCTATTTTTTACGTAACCTATTTATAAAATAGAGTAAGTTTAAACCTAACTTTTGATCCATCTTCTAAAATATGTTAGACCATAGTAATTAAAGCGTGGTTCATTAATCTATTAGGTGGGCCCATGTATATATGTACGTAAGATTCAAAAGAAAAATTTATAAACATTTTTAAAAAGTACATAAAAAAACTTTAATACTTACTCAATTCTTTTAATTGTAATCTATATAATAATATTATATTGTAATTATTTAAATGATCAATTTATAATTGTTATTGTGTTATTCATATTTATTTTATAGTATTGTGTTTATTGATAGCTTGACTCACTAATTGTCCAGCTTGACTCGGTTAGAAACTTGTTTATATCAACCTTTAGCAAGAAAGTTAGTCCATTTAGTTAAATGAGCTACGGAAAATTTTTTCTTACTTGTATTGTTTAGCTTGCGAGTAACTCAATAATAATTTTTACTTTTTTTATTATTTAGTTGTTAATATATTATATAATTAAAATTTTTCTTTTTAGTATTTTAAGTATAATATTTAATTAGTTTATAATCATATTAAATATTGTGATTTTTATAAAAAACTATTTTATTATTGTTTAATTTTTTTGTTATTGAATTCAAATTAAATTCAAATTGAGTTTTAAACTTGTTAAAATTTGCAATATTTATTAATTTTTGTCAAATTGAATTGAGCCGAGCTTCAAACTTCACAGTATTTGATCACAAACGGATACAAGCCAAAATATTAGCATGAGGTGGAGCTCGAACAACTTTTTATGTTAATTGAGCTATGCTCAATAATATCAAAATTTGACTTGACTCAATTTCATTCCTAATATATAGTATTTTTGGATATTATTTATTAATAATTGATAAATGTATATAAGCTAATAGCAGAGGTTAAACTTTAAAAATTTATATATGAATTAGGTCAAACCTAATTGTAAGCCCACAGCAAGTCTATAGGCTTGGCCAGGCCAACTTTCTTTTATGCAAGTCTCGTCTATTTTACGCAAAATTTGACTCAGACCTAACATACTTCTACCCCCACTTAAGATCCTCCGACACAAGGGTGTTAGTTGGATTGTTGCCTTTTAGACCCATTTGAGCTTGATAATAATCTTTGAATGGATCTATGTTGATAGTCCTAATATGCCATTAACGTCATGCACAACACAATTTGAGGGAAGTGTCCTTCTTGCCATTTTATAAGAAAACAAAAATTTATTTGGAGATATGAAAGTATCTTCCCAAGTGAAAAGACATCGTAGGTCAAGCCAAAGAATGTAGATAATGAAAAGCCAAGTTTGGTGGCTAGAAATGACGCTGGGAACTTCCACTGGATTCTCTAGATTTGGGGGACACCACTTAGTGATAGTATATTCTTATGATAGCTAGGCATCTAATTCTCCTTCTCTGATTGAGATTTGGCATCTTATCCAATCTTGACACAATTATACTCTTGATTAAATAAACATCCAATAAAAGTTATCAACGGATTTATTATCTTAATTATAATCATAATTTTAAATTATAATTATAATTTTCATGCAATTAATAAAATTATAAATAAATATAAAAATATAATTATTATAAAATAAAATTATAATAATATTACGATCGTAACAATTGTTGTGATTGACAACTTAAATTTATAATTATGACTAATTATTATGGCTATCATTTTCTAACAAATAGTCTGGTCCCTTGAAGATTTGTTCTTGTCCTCATATTCAGTGTGTGAGTCCAAATACAATGTATCAACTTTGCACAAAGCAAAAAATTTTGAGGAAAGTGACATTGTTAGAGACATTTAGACATATATTTTTATTCTGTATCAGTTCTTTAAATTGACGAAATACAATGTAAATTAACTTAGTCTTTGTACACATATATACACGCACATCATGAATCTAAGATATAGCCACTTGCATTAGGCGGTTTGTGGAATTAACAATGGGTCTAAAGAAGTGGTTTTTAGAGCAAAGAAGTTAATATTGAATGTCATATGGATGTCCATTTAGTTTCTCAACTCTTGAAATAATGAATGTTATAAACTCATTCATTATTATGAATATCCATTTATTTTCAAACTCCTAAAGTCATTGAATTTTCTTTAAGATCATTGAATCTCATTTATTCTTCTTGACTTTTAGGTTATCTATTTTTATGATTGTATGTCTATAAATAGAGGCTTCTATGAAACAATTGAATAAAAAATATCTTTCTTCTCTATATATTATTTCTCTTTAGTGTCTTTACATTCTATTTCTTCTTTACATAAAATTTCATTTTATAATACGTTATCAGCACAAGTTTGCTTTTGACCATTCTTTTTCAAATCACAAGGAAGAAATTGTGTTGGTAAGATTTTTCTATCTTACTTGAGAAGTTTTCATTGGTTTTGTTTTATTTAATTCTTGAATCATGTCAAATCTTACAAAACTTGAGTTTGTGGTTCTTGATATTTCAGGCAAGAACTATTTATCTTGGATACTAGATGCTGAAATTCATCTTGATGCAATGGGTCTTAGAGACACCATT
>JANHAO010026613.1:0-11042 GCA_026873985.1 Saraca asoca | reverse complement strand
TAACTACCTTACAGCTCATGCTAGAATATACTACCTAATGAGGGACATAATTCTTCCACCAAGAAGGTTTAGTTGTAGTGCGAATTGGCCTGGCATTGTTCTGTTGGGCTTCACCATTCATATCAGAACCCATATGCAAAAACAATATCTACATACTCTTCTAACATAGCAACTGCACATGAATTCATCAAGTTCAAAGCTTTTTCATCACTGGGTTACTAAAACCATCATAGAAGACCTGGGACAAACAAAAAATCAATAGGTAATTTCATTCCTTAGAACAGAACTCAAATCAAAATGGAAGCACAAACTGCAGAATACAGATAATAATACAGATAACAAGGGACAAACAAAATGCACACTCAACAAGCACAAAAAATAAAAAAATCAAATCAAGATCAAATCAAAGATAGAGTAGAATTAAAGCCGTTGGAGTCTCGAAGATACACTATCATAAAAAACCTGGAAGAGTCGTCGTCGAAGCTCGGGCCTACGGCGTGTGGCTGAGGCTGCGTGCCAGTGGTAGAGCTACTACTGTCAAAGACTTGAATCTTGACAACATCAAAGCGTGCGTACAGCGTACTGAAGAGGGAAGGTCAAAATGGGATGCTTTTTTGAGTGGGAGCCTCACGGCACAGATCGATTTCCCACTCTTTAGTTTAAAATGAAAAATAATTTCAATTAATGAGTGAAAAAGTTTATCTTTAGAGAAATATTTTTCCTTTCATTACCCTAAATCAAATAAGGAAAAAGTGGCATTTCCACTCCATTTTCTTCTCTATTCTGCCCAACCAAATGAACCCTTAAGGTGAGGACTTGTATGAATTATGATCCACAGGATAGAATTTTAATAATTAATTATAAATAAGATGATTAATTATTATTAAAAAATTAAGAATGATATAATATATAAGAAATTTATAATAGAAAGGATGGATGTAATAAAGAAATATAATTTTTTCCTTTTTACTTCTTATCACATAATATATAAGTACACATAAAATTTATTTATAAACTTGGATTTATAAGAAAAATCACACAATTAAATGCTATAACATTAAGTATGATAGTAGAATATTAAGAAGAAGTTATATGGAATGTATAAGGAGGGAAAAGTCAATCATCTAGTATTTAATAGATTTATAATAAAGTGTACCATTTAATGAAATTATGACAAAATAAATTGTCCATTATTCAATGGATTCATAACACTCCCTTTTGGATGTTCACTTTTTGTTAGTCAAATTGTTTCATTAAAAATCTTGCAAAAAAAAAATCCAGTGAAACAAAAAGCTTGACAAAAGAAAAGAATATAGTGTGTGTTTATTCATTCCCTCATAGCGACAAAGATCTCTAAAACGACATAGGCCAATCTTGTATCTTAATTGTTCAAAAGTCTTAGTTAGCAATGATTTGATGAAGAGATTTGTTATATAATATTTATTACACTCTACATTGGATGTCTATTATGTAAAGAATATTCTTTATAACATAGAATGGGATACTATCTCATTAAAAACATGATAAGGAAAATCCAATAGGACAAAAACCTTTGTTAAGAAAAAAAGTACAATGCATATTTATTCCCCCTCATGATAATATCATATGAAATCTTTGAGCCGATACATTCCAATATTTTGAGATAACTTTTCAAATGTTGCAATAGGAAGTGAATGGCCAATTTGAGATTGAGTTTTATGTAGATCAGATAAAAATCTTGTATTTCCATAACCAATTAATTCTTATCTAAACTCAAATAGATAAAATAGTTTCATGTCTCTTACTCCTTAATTATAATCAAATATATATTCCATTCTAATGCTTTATATTTGTAGAAGAATTAAATTTTCTTATCAAACTTGTCGAGAAAGCTAAATCAAAATGTGTATTATTAGTAAGAATATTAATACACTAATTGAACTAAAATGTGGTACTTGAGGACTAAGAAGTTATTCATTATTATCAAGAAGTTGAAAAAAGATTCTTATTAACATCAAGTGAATGAACAACCATTGAGGTACTCATTGAATGTGATTTATCTATGTAAAAAACGTTTTAAAACCTTTTTTATAATTTGATTAATGAACAAATATTTCATCATTTAAATGCTTGATTTACAGGTTAAGACAAAACTTTTATTTTTTCAAGATTTTTCATTTTAAATTCCATTTTCAAATATTCTAATATCTTTGGAAGCTCTTTATAGAGTTCAATAATATTCAAATAATCATATATAAAAATTATTGTAAACTCATTCAGATTTCTTTATAAAAATACAAAGGTAGATATGATCACCTTTATATTAGTCTTTTAACAAATATTCACTGAGACGATTGTAGCACATTTATCTATATTGTTTTAATCCATACAAAGATCTTTATAATTAATTAAATACATTTCTTGAGAATTCAAAATATATGCTTCATACATCTTAAATCCTTCAGGGATTTTCATACATACATCATTGTAATTTTTTTCACATGTGTAATAATATGAAACTAAATCTATTTGATGCATATCAAGTTTTGATATATTGCCAGAAAAAAAATTGTATCTACCACATGCGAATATGTATTCCTCATAGCCAATTACAATCTCTGTAAATACTTTTGTGCTAAAAATCATGCTTTATATTTACAATTTTAAATTTGTGTTTTCAGCACAATTATACATTTAGTTTCACACCTTCTAAGTGTTTCATTAGCTTAACACCTTTCAAGTGTTTATTCACTTAGCAAATAAATTTAAATTTGACATTTCTATCTAAATTACATCTTTTCTTTTTGGCCAATAATCTTATATCATAAATTCAAGATTCTATCTTTCATAATATATAACGCTACTTTGTATGAAAAATGTTGCCAATGACTATTTCCCTCTTAGTTCCATCTTTTGCATTAGAGACATAATCAATTGATATCTCTATTTCCATAAATTTTAGGTACCCAAACTTCTTCAAGAAATTTGTTACTAATTATATCTTAAATCTCTTCAAAAGTTTTTGACTCCGTAATAAAGCTATTTTGTTCATTGCTCATTCTCCATTTTCTCTTGAAGACTTTTGTATTTAGAACTATTTGGTTTATTATGATTTAGGCGTGTTTTAAACTCATTTGCTATATAATAAATAGATTGTCCAATTGAGATATCAATCTAAATTGGAGCATTTGCAACCAATAATATTTATTTGTTCTCTTTGTATCAGTAATTTTTCTAGAAATTAATTTAATGTATTTTGTAAATTAATAATTTTTTGAACTTTAAGTTCATATTACATTGTGTGAGGATGAAAATATTTGTATTATTTCTATAACTGCAAATTTTCTCTCCCTAATATTGGGAATACAAAATACATGCCCATACTTATATCCTTAGCTTTCTTATGAAGGCTTACCTTTGTAAATTATGGTAGAGAGAGAAAAAAATAATGTAAATTCAAAATTCTTTGTATAAAAATTCTAGCTCTGACCAAAGTTAATTATAAGAAGGAATCATAATTTATTGGCTTGATGAGTATAAGTGGATTACATGTAAAGTAATATGCCCTATAATTTGAAATATGAATTCTTATTCTTTTAAACAATAATATAGTTAATAACCTAGGGCACTAAATAAATTATTTTGCTAAATCATTTTATGTATTAACATGCTTTATGATGTTCAACAATATTCTAATTAACACATAGTAAAAATTCATTATGTAAAATCACCAAGTTTTTCATGACATATTATCTTAATATAATAATATGAAAATTGTATTCTTAATCAAATTCCTTGGGTAAGCAATTTTGCAAACTCCAAATTGCAAGTTGATAATGAATACATGTGATCATCTACTATTTGCATATAATAAAATATATATATTTAGATGGTCTACATGATTAAAAAACATGAAATTTCATAACCTTAAACGATCAAGCAATCTACTAAATTCATTAGAATGAACAAACTTTTGATTCTCTAATAAATAACTACATGAATTTAAATGATTTTTTGCATCAACATTGACCTAGAAGGCCCTAACCAATCATGCTAAACAAATAAGCAACCTTCTAATCTACTATAACTTTGTCTCAATTATATTTATATTGTATAGTGTATATTGATTAAATCAAAATATAGAAAATGTTGCACACAATGTGAGAAGACAAAAATTTCAACAAGATTTCTAAACTTTGAACAGGTACATGAGTAATTCTTATAATTTCTTTTCATCATTCTTCCACTTCAAATGATAAGATATACTATTATAACAATTTTGATTTGAATACTTATTTGAGCCTTATTTAGAGTAAAACTCTTTATCTTGAATTAAATTTATTCCAGGGATTAGTATATGAAAACATGCTACATACTTACTTTTAGAAATGGAATATCAAAATCTTTATTAACTATCATATTAACTTTAAATTATACAATGCCAAAATTTTGTATAAACAAGACATTTATTTTATAAAATTAGGTATTAAAATTCTTCATATGCTATCACATTCACTTGAAGGAATGGATTATAAGCTTTTAGGAATAGTTTGGTTTGAATCAATATCTTTATCCAACTATATATACAAAATAATGGAATATTTTATACCCCTTCTTATTAGTACTTAATAAGACATAAAAGTAATTTAAGATATTTTTAAATTTTTCTTTGGTATTGCTACTATATGAATGTATTTGAAATATGAAAATAATATAATATATTCTTTTCATAAAGATTAATAAAATGAGGTAGAAAAAGAAAAATATATAATACCAAAAATGATGAATGTTCAATATTAAAAATAATAAAAGATAAAAAAAAAAACTCAACTTAATTTTTCTCATTTTCAATTTGAGTATCAGTTTGTTACTAGATTTTCAAAGAGCTTTTGAATTAGGAATCTCATATGTACCTAATGTCTCATATAGCTCATTTCGTGAAAATATTATATCATAAAGAAATAAATTAATTAAATTTTAGTCAAGAATATTAATAAACCAGACAATCTTCACAAATTTTGCAAACTCTATATCAATAATTAGAAAAAAAAAATGAGATATTTACAATATAGATACTCACCTTTTTTTTTTCCAAACTATTAGGTTCAATAAAATATTATAAAATAATTTTAATTTTAATTAAGCATAGACAATGTCATAAGAACCCATAACTTAAAAATATGCAATATAGCACATAAAGAAATAAGTATCATTAATCATCATGTGAATGAACTATAAAATATGAAAAATTAAAAGATTGACTAAGGAAAGCATAGGCAGAATCATATTTATAACTATCAAATAAACAACTCACATATCATTAGTTGTAATAATATATGATTTGTTTTGCATAACTATCTATATTTTATTTCCATTAGATGGAAGATCTATAATTCTCTTTAAAGTAAAATGCTCTATCATCTTCTAAGAATTAGTGAAAATAC
The DNA here is from genome assembly GCA_026873985.1 of Saraca asoca. Lineage (NCBI taxonomy): Eukaryota > Viridiplantae > Streptophyta > Magnoliopsida > Fabales > Fabaceae > Saraca > Saraca asoca. The sequence continues at coordinate 5,619 of JANHAO010026613.1, read as the reverse complement.
ATGACGTTCCTCCATACTTTGAAAACCTACATAGACTTTCCTTATTTTTTTAAAAAGCTCTACATATAACTCCAATGAAGAGTAACGGAGGCATATTCCATTAGCTGACTATTTTCCCCCTTACTTGACCAAATAATTCCAAATTTAGCCTTTATCATTGAATAAAAACATGTTTTCAATCTCACATCTCCTATTTGCTTTTTCAAGGACTGAAATCTACATAGATTGCTTATTTCTAGTAAGTTACACTTTACCAATCTTTCTATGGTCAAGGAAGAACCTTCATCAACAAAATTACTTCCTCTAATGATTTTCACCAAATAATTTTTTTAAGCTCTAAAATAATAAAATTTGAAACTAGTAAAAGAAAAAGTGCCAACTCAATTGAAAAATTCTACCTTCTCTATTGCCAACTTCATCCATGAAATAATACACCAATTTCAAAGCCGTACCAAAATCCTCCACTCTCCTAAAAAATCCATCATCACACAATTGTCTCTCTTCTGTCTCCACCACCAACAATAGGCCACTTCTTCCAAATGAAACAATCCCTCATCTTCTCCTGAACCTTCTCAATTTTTCCCTCTGAGTTCCCTTCAACTTCAATCTTATCATTGTCCCCTACCTACATTAATTCATTCTTATTATCATCTATGATGGCGTCAATGGCAAACAAGAATGAGTTCTTCGTTGCTAATAGTGGTGAAGTAAGGAATAGGATCCTTGAGAGGAAATTAGAGAGATGATAATGAGCATGATGAAGGGAAGTGTAGATTTGGAGAATATGGGTCTGTTTTGTGGTTAATGAGAGCTATTTGGCCATGAAAGTGGGCTTGTTTTATAGGGAAAATGAGGTTTAGTAATGGTGGTGGTTCTACCATGGAATCCATTTTTGCTTTTAGAAAATGGAGAAAAGATTCTAAGGGAAAATTAAGAAGAATAACTTATTAACTAATCACTAACCTTGAAAATTGATCAGAAGGTGCAATTTTATCTCAACCACAATGCTTTTGTTGGATAAATAATACCTTCACCTGACAAACAGAGGAAGAGAATGATTTAGGTTTCCAGACAATGAAAAATGTTTTTTAGGACTTCAAAAAATGAATATAAATTAAGGGTAATTATGTAATTGAATAATTCAAAACTAAAACAAATTAAATAACTAGGTTATCATGCCCCAATCCTCGACAAGTGACCGATGTAAAAAATTACTATTAGAAAATCTTCTACAGGCCTAACTACGCAAGATGACATATTAAGACACATAACCATAATAACAAATAAATATAAACATATACTTTCTACCGAAAATTTGACAGAGTTTTCTCTATTTATAAGACATCCGGGCATGAAGCCTACACAACAACCAAGGGCTATACACCCTATACACAACCTATACAACGGTTCAACATCACAACAGCCTAGACAACACAAGGCTATACTTATTAGGCTTCATCCAAACAAAATATATATACACAAATTACTAAATCAACTGCCAACATTTATACCATATATATACCTTAGATCTCCATAGAAGGTGACCTACTCAATCAATGAGCATATTAGGATCAGGATGAGGTGGAAAGGTTGTGGGTATATTCTCAGGCTCTAAAAAACAGGAAAAGAGAGAAGTAAGTTTCATAGAAACTCAGTGAATAAATAATCCCATGATCACCCAAAAATTTCATTTAATAATCATGCTAAAAAATGTATATATAAATATAAATATAGCCATGAAGATATGCTTACTTGTTCTGCAGCCAAAATCTCAATATACATTTAAAAACTACGATTCAGCAAGAAAATTAAGTAAATAAAAATATGATGTTCAGTATCATAAGGGCAAACATCAAAGAATGCTACTGTGGAAAAAACATTAACCATGATATAAATATGAGGAAAAGCTAGTAAGCTTTCTAACATTTCAATAAATCTTAACATGGTAAAATATTCAATTGGATTTCCCAAAGAATAAATTTAAAATGGCAAGCATCCTGGTATAAACATAATTCCTGTCATAAGTCATCATTGCCTGTCTCCTCCACTAACATCACTCAATATAACTGCCATGATCAACAATTCACCTCCATTCCTACCATCAATTGCCTTTGTCAAAACCACTCAATTCCACCATCCACCATTGCTACCAGCATTCAGTTTCGTCAATGTTAACCAAAACCATCATTTATAATCATAATTACCTCTATTACCACCACATCTAATATCATTACCCATCATAAACCATCCCTAAAATTATTTTTTAAAAATGAAAATAAAAATTAGAATAAATACTAAACACATTTTAAAAAAATCATTTTTGAAAAATGAAAATAAAAAATTATCATAATATAAAAAATAATAGTATTGAAATTTTAAGAATATTACATAAGTGAATACTATTTTTGTATAAGTACTAAAACCTCATTTGGTATAGTGTACATAGTGACAGATCTAGGACTCGAGTAACGAGGGTCAAAATTCAAGTAATAAAGTATTAAAAATAAAATCATATTATAAATATTATTAAATAATTATTTTTAAAAATATAATTATAATAATGATAATAAACCGATACATACTTGGTTAATTAGTAAGTTTGTATGAAATTTCAATATATAGCTTCTGATTGATATTGATAATATTGTAATTTTTTCTCAAAAAGTTATAATTTCATTTGGATTTTACATATTATAAGTGTATAAAAAATTGTAACTCCATCAAAGTTGCATAAAAAAATAATAAATTGAAATTTTATATAAAAGTTGCAACTTTTAATGAAAAAGTTAGGTAAAAAATAAAAACCTTTTGTTAAAGTCTTAAGAGTACGCACCAATTAAATTTTTTTTTGAATATATTCCAAATTATAACCCTTACAATAAAATTTTGGAGAGATAAGAGATTATACATGAAAAGAAAATTGTAATAACATATAAAAGTTGCCTAAAAATACATTAAAACTATTAAATAGTATAATCTTGTTCTAAAAAAATATGTATTATTAAACCTAAATTAGGGTTATCTACTAAGAATTATGATAGAACAGTTTATGAATGTCTCTGCGGTGGACTACCAAAGATGATGAGAACGTGAATTCTTTTTCATTCAATGACCAGGATCAAAGGAGAATGTCCTGTTGCATTATATGTGGCACAAGTATAGGTTGCATGGTAAAATCTACCTTGAATATTATATGTTATGTTATCTTGTGTAATAAGAAAAATACAATGCTATACAATTAAATATGTTATATAAAGGCACATAAAAAATATAGTATAAGAACATATATTATGCATAGCATGAGTAATATAATGACATATGAACTTTATAATATTGAAGAAAAAGATATCTTTTAAACTCCAAAATTGCTAAAAGTTAAAGCAAACAAATTGTCAAAAAAATTGTGAGGGGGCCAAAAAAAGAATCACACTGCATTGACTTTAAATTTTATACATTATGTAAGAAATCGGATCACATTATGGGGGCCAGGGCCACCTTAGGCCCCTCTTGCATCTGTCGTTGAGTGCATAAAATAAGTATTGATAGTATATAAGGCATCAGATAGTATAGGACAAGATATGCATAGTATAAGTTCCAATGCTATATTATGTTTGATGTGTCTTTATATAACATACTTAATTATATAATACTATATTTTTCTTATTACACAAGATAACATAATATATAATATTCATGGTGGATTCTACCATGCAACCTATACTTTTGCTACATATAATATAGTAGGATATTTTCCTTTGATCCTAGTTATCGAATGAAAAGGAAAATTTGCACCGTCCATTTCCTTTGACTAGAGACTAAGTAACCATTCTTTATTGGCTTTAATTAGGAAAAAAAATTTGCTTTACCCAGACAATAAATATAATTTCTAAAATTTATATTGCATTTATGCTTTAATCTCTTGGAGACATGATGAAACTGAAGTCTCGTATTTCACTTTTAATTTAGCTTGATCATTAATGGTTGAAAACACCATTAATGCCAAGGTTGAATTTTGGTTCCCTCTTGAAAATTTATGAAAATGACATGTTTTTATGATAAAATCATAGGGATATGAAAAATTATGGATTTTAGGCTTCAAATCTAGTTGAAACTGAATTGAAAATGACTAAAAATCACATGACATTTCTATCCCTAACACTAAAATCTCAGTGCCAGTTTCACAAAAGCAAAATGTAAAGTTGCAGGTGAGTTAGGTTGGTCAAAATTGGGAGAAACTGATGAAATCCATTGCTTTAAAGCAAAGTTGTGTGGATGATCTAACAAAGCATGAAATGGATGAATGAACTCTAGTTAATTTACAATAAGAAAGATGGTGCTTGTATTCCAAAGTTGCAAAGCATTTTTCATATTAAAGTAATGAAATTGTCTTCTACTACACATCTTCACAAGCATGCATAAACAAAGAAGAAAAACAATAAATATATATAAAAAATATGATAGATTTGGAATCAACAAATGGAACCAAAAGCCAAATCATATTTACACAATATATATAGGTATGTGTATAAATGATTCTAAACAACTTTATATCTTAAAGTTATAAACTTTTAATTTTTTTTATAGTTAAATTGAATTTTGAAAAAATTTATAGGCCTAAGCTATGATTTCTTTTCATGATTCCATGTCTAGTGGTGATTCATCGATTGCAGAATAATACCCATCTTGAGAATTAGAATCCAAATTTAAATCATTACAAACTTTATCGTGTCATTATCGCCACCATGTGATCTTAGCCATATACCCCCATGGATTATCACTCACCCACCATAATTTTCTTTTGTTCCCATTTTGCCACCATCTTGTTCTTCTTTATTAGTAATGAAACGTAAAACCTCAGCTTGTTTAAAAGGAAACCAAATCAGCTATTGCACAATGACATCACCATCTTTACTTCTCACAAAAACAAAACCCACTTTAATCAAAATTGTTTTAAAATCTAAAAAAAAAAATCATCAAAAAGAAAATGAAAACCAACAATCAATTAACAAATTTCACCTGAGTTTTTTTTTTTTTTTTTGCAACTAACCTAACCTATAACAATAAGTGAGCTTTCCACGTGTCAAAGAAGGAAAGGGCACCAAGCTATTGCATATAATATAGTAAAACATAGAAGGGTCTAATATTTCACCAAGCAAATGTGCTCAGATTTTGATGAAACTTAACATAAAAATAAAGCATGAAGAAAAAATTATATGGCACAAATTTGAGAGAAAATACACATGTAAATTATTTTTTCCCTATTTTGAAAGTATTTATGTAATTTTAACTAAAGTAACTTGTTCGGTGCAAGTAGATAAGCAAATGATTGTGATTCCTAAATTTTCATCTTTGCGTCTGTTGTGGACATTTTATGGATCGAACAAAATGGGCCAACAAAGGCCCAGTGAATCAGATTAAGACAAAAAGTACGGCCTAATCTAAAGTAAGGCCACTGAAGCCAGATAGTAGATGACGCAGCCAAAAACTTGATGTTTAAATTTTGCAAGTGCACAGTATAGCTGTAGCTAGTATCGGCAAATACGAGTCGATCCCATAGAGAAGTTAATATTAATTACCAAAATCTTTACAATTTTACTATCCAAATCAATAGTGAGGAAA